>BGPR01002119.1:63425-194779 GCA_013235015.1 Araneus ventricosus
CGACAGCATAAATAATAACTGAAGTACAATTTGATACCTGAAGTGGACTGAAAAGCCTTAAAATTCAAACAATTAGTTTAAAAACTATATTTAAATTCTCAACAATATATTGTCTAAAAACATAGATTTAAGCTTCCATTTCTTTATTTATTGTTTTATTGGTTTTGGCGACGCTTTTAAAAAATAAACACAAATAATAGCAATGTAACTGGAACGAAGCACAGGGCTTGCATGAGCATTCCACATACTTTTTTTCTTTTAGGAAATGGAAGTGTTTTCCTCATATCATTGTTTCAAAACTGAATTATATATGCCATATATTAGTCCGATGTTTTCCATTGGACTTTATGATGCATCGTTAACAGCAGTTGATATCGCCTAAATGTCAAAACTGTTATTCTAGTAATTCATAACTGTTTATTGCATCATTTCAGGTTGTTGTTAATTTATCATCCAAAAAAACTTTCCAAAGAATTCTGAATAAATATACTATTTGCTAAACTCTACACTTACAATTTTCGTCTTATATTCGGAGAGAGTTATGTCGCTTCACTTTAATATATTAGAAGGTAATCTATTATACAGGGTTCCCACGTATATCCGTTACACCCCTTTAACTTTTAAACGGTGACAGCTTTGACCATAAAGTTGGTGTCTAGGTATAGTAAAAAGGCTATGCGCTACTCTATGTGACAACTTACAACGCCATCTATCGGCAAATTTTGGAATTAGAGGTCCTATCTCGTGAAAGATAGGAGAAAAAAGTCAATTAGAAAGTTGAAGAGCACTCTCGATTTAGTACGAAAAGATACCTTGCGCACATTAATACTCAAAACAGAATGTAAAAAATGACCACTTGTTTTATTTTAATTTTCAACACTGTGGAGTAGTGAAATGCGAGCGAAGCGAGAAAAGACCACCTTACGGACTAAGTATCAGCCTGTGTTGTGGCGCAGGAGAAACGCACGCGATTTGCATTCATGAGGACCACGGTTCTGTCCGCACCTGTTGCGTGTTTTACTGAATGTCTCTGCAACTAATGAAAACTTTCTGCTGATCTTGCAAAATCGTCTCTCGAAACGCTCAACTCAACCATGCCTGGTATAAAAAGCACATGGATTTCATGTATTATGCAAATGAGGTTGGAACGTCATACCTGTTCACCAGAGACTACTACTATAAAAAGGATGTTTCTGCTGGGTTGTGCGTTAAAGCTGAGGGTTATTTTAAAATTTGGCATTAACAAGTATTGCGAAATGTTGTTAATTTAAGGTGAATGTGAGCGTAAGGCAAAATCAGCTGCAAGGCTGTATCGTGAACGTTTTCCTGAAGGCCCGCATCACACAGGACAGACCATCTTAAAAGTTTTAAAACGTTTAAGGGAGACGGGCTGCGTGACCAGCCGACCTCGAGTTTGTAGACCTCGTAATGTAGGACGCAAAGTGCAACCTGAATATGTGCTATCATATGCTCTCGCCCATCCTCAGAGCAGCACGAAAATGATCAGTGAAAATTGTAGCCTCTCAGAAAGCCGCGGCGTTTGGACAATCCTGAATGAATCAGGTGCTCATACATACCGATCCACACCTGTGCAGGGATTACTGCCAAGAGATGCTGAGAGACGTTACACGTGGTGCAACTTTGTGATTAATAACTTAAAGGACCACCTAACATTCCTGGCAGACATAATATGGACTGATGACGCTTTTTTTTCGCGTAACGGGACAACGGTGGTTGGAGCTTCTGCAGGATGTAATAAGCGACTTCCTTGAGAATCTACCGTTGCACCAACTCTACAATGTATGGTTCCAACATGACAGCGCCCCTCCGCATAAGATTTCAAACGTAAGCATACCTAATGGAGTCATTCCAGAATCAAGTCATCGCGTATAGCAATTTCGTAGTTTGGCCTCCGCGCTCAGCCTACTTGAACCCATTGGACTTCTTATGGGGACACATAAAAGGGCATGTATATGCGACCCCTTCTCCAATATTGCAGGTTCTTCGACGACGCATTACTGATGCTTCTGCCTCCGTAATACCTGCCATGTTGCACAATGTGCAGCGAGAAATCCAGTTCAGAATGCAAATCTGTATTGTGGCTAACGGAGAGCATTTTGAGCAATATAAATAAATGATCTAGAAGACAGGGACGGGTCTCAGTTTCTTTCTTCCCCTCTTTATGACAGAACAATTTTTGAAATCGTGAAAGAACAAATGTTTATTTTTTGCATTCTGTTTTAAGTATTAATGTGCGTAAGGTATCTTTTCGTACTACATCGTGAGTGCTCTACAACTTTCTAATTGAATTTTTCTCGTATCTTTCTCCGTTTACGAGATAGGACCACTAATTCCAAAATTGGCCGATAGATGGCTTTGTAAGTTGTCTCAACGAGTAGCGCATGATCATTTTACTATACCTAGACACCAACTTTATGGCCTAAGCTGTCACCGTTTAGAAGTTAAGCGGGTATAACGGATGTAAGTGGGAACCCTATATATCTCACCAGTGACGTGTGGAGTCAAGGAAAGCTATGGACAGTAAACATTAATCAGGGGAAGATAGTTATGGGTTAAATTTGGGGATGAATTTATGTTATAAACCCCTCTTCAAGAACTTCTCTCTACGGACAGACCTGCTGTTGAAGGTCTTATTTTCTTACTTTCCAAGAGTAAAATAAGTGTTTGCAACCTATCGCCATGTATTGGAGCTGAACTAAATTTCTACCTCAGGTAGGCTATCTAGGTTCTGCAAGGTCGGTTTCATCAACAGCAGATACCACATTTTTCCTTTTTTATGATTCCTTGAATCATCAACATGTCTGGGTATGCTCGACCAAGTGGGCTTAGTTTATTTTAATTCCATGAATGTCTAAAGTAATTAAAGTAAACTATTGTCATTTTGAAGCAACATGATGGCTGTTTTGGGACGAATTTCATGATTTTGAACCTTCGTCACAAGAAGATGGACATCTGAGCCGGCATCACATCTCCGAAATTTCGCACTACACCAGTGGGAGAATAATATTTTCACCTTCGACATCATATTTAGCGTATCTCAAACCCACACTGATTCTGATGTGTAATCGAGTTTTGAACTTAAAACCATCCTGTCCCATGCCCGAGACCTTACCACTATACCACAGCAGACTTCGACAAGGTTGAGTTCAGAGCCACAGCAAACTGTTATAGCAGGTCGTGATGGATGGTGTTTAATTTAAATATTTGTATTAATATTTAATTTGCTTCATATTCAGGCGTTAAGATTTTCTTCAAATAACTTTGGAACTTGAAATTCGGCATACGTGCTTTTAAAGACAAAGAATAAGGAAGGATAATATTAGAACTCCCTCATTCATCCCTCCTCGTGGGTAGGGCTGGTGTAAAAGTTGTGGCGGCCTCTCGAACCTTTGCATTTTCGTCTCTCACTTTGCCATGAGGCGGCAGGTAGAATTTTATTCGTCCATGCAAGATGCTAAAAAGGTGCAGCTCTGCGCACGCACTATTCGTCAAAGTATTTATGGGAGTGCCTTTTCCATTTCCGTCAGACAGAGAGAGCGAGCAGCATGAGCCAACCCACCTTAGTGAAGTATGAGCCTCTGTGGTAGCACAACAGATGATGTTAGTCATCTTGCCTAAACAGAGTATGAGCCTTTCGACTGATTTACCTCATCTGCAATTGGTTGCGGCTTGTTGATCATCAGCTGCTCAGATCCAGATGTACCTATAGTCCTTTTGCTCCTCACTGAACGGGTTCCTCTTCTCGCCAAGTATATTTGTGTACATGGTAACTTTTTGATACGAGATGTATCTTTCTTCAGACTCATTTTGTTTAAATGTTTTTAATGTTCTAACCGACAATTTCATTTTTTGCAAAATATACCTTGTTAAAATGTGAAATAATTGTTTGTCTCTTGCCTGGAGAATCATTTTGCAACTTACTGATCTGAGTCAATGATGGAGTAGGGTATTTTTGAGATATCCTCTACCCCTTCAAAGTAATTAGAAAATTCCAGGACCTGCTGCCGGGTATTAATTTGGATTCTTGCATTTAAAAATCGATTAGTAAGTACCTTACAATCCCTGTATTTTTATTATATTCATTGTAACTGACCTTTGATCATTTATCTTATCAAAATTAGACAAGTACTCGATTTTCAGAGAGTTCAGAGTTAAATTGAATAAGTCCATCTTTTGACCATTATGCACTAACACTCTCATAGTCGTGTAGAATTTTATTATTTTTTATCATAATGATTCATGTCCATAATTCAATATGTATCCACCACGTAGCAAGAACAATTAGAACTCCAATGTTACTTAAATTAAGGCTAATCAACTTTGAGATTTGTTTCCTCCCAATTGAATTCCATGGGCTTGGTTCACTTCAGCTCACCTTTAAAATAATCATGTAAACGGTTTTAATCGTTTACTCAAATATAAGTGGTACATACGGAATAAGTTGGGGTTAAAAATAATAGTTAAACACAAACCACCGAAATTTTAGTTATTCATTAATTACCCAGTACTTAGTTGTAGTTAAGCATAGTCAAATTTTCATAAAATTATTCATCATAGGCTTCAATTTCAATTACTTTTACTTTCTAATCTTGATGCGTTTTAAGAGCTCAAAACTCATTCTGGAGCCTAATTTGCGTTCGGTATCTGTGGTTTATTGAATTTGATATGTTTATTGCGTCTTTAATACGTATCACATAAGTTATTTCAGAAGATCAAAACATCGAAGACTTCATCTTTTCTCCCATAGTTTAATTTAAGTTATACAATTAAAACTTTTTAAAGCATTTTAAGTGTTAGGTGTTTTGAGCAATTTCGGCAAGTTTCATATATACTTGTTGTTCTCCAAAGCTATATATATTAATATTTATATGCATGCAACACGCAGTAAGATGTTTTAAAAGTAATAAAATAACATATAAATTTATAAAAAATATTACAATCAAATATAATTATTATCATTAGTCTTGACGCAGTTTAGAATTAATGACTTTATAAGAACGTACTTTTAATAAAATGGTTTAAATATAGCAAACCAGCAATTAAATGTAGACGGTGAGGCCACATCCCGTTTCACAGCGTTCAACAACAAATTCAGATTGAGATTCCGCTGATAAATATGAAATTTTCAGGAACATATTTATCATTTAACAAGGCAGAAATTCCTGGCGAAGGAATGTATTCAAAATTAGTAAATTAATATTGTAACGGAGGAAAATATTCTGAGAAAAAGTTGCGATATTCTACGCAAGGAGGTACATCTTGGATATAAATCAATGCTTAATTAGGCGTATCTACTAACTACATGTTCAAAGATTTCAAAGTTTCCAAACAATGAGGGCCTTTAAAGCTTAGAGCATTATAATCGGATTTGTGTTCCTAATTGCATGTAAGGTGAGAGAAGTTCAAAACGGAAGCCGCAAAATTAATTAACAAAAGAGGAGAACGGGTGGTATTTAAAATACTGTTGGTTTAGAAAGACTTAATAATATTAATTCTTAATGGTGTAATTTCATTTTAGTTTAAAATGGAATATTATAAAAGTAGTAATTTTGAAGAGAGTTTTGTCCCTTTGATATACATATTTGCTTGATAAACAAATATACATACATCCTTTTTCCCTTATACATACCCCTATTTCGAAATAAAGCCAAAGTAGTTTTATGTATGGAAATCTAATTAGAACTAGAAACATTTCCTCCATCCAAGGCAATTTAATTAAGGAAAATTCTTTGGGCAAATTATAGAATTTGTTTGATCAACAGAAAAGATGAGGTATATTCTGAATATTCAATAATATTATATCAGATATAAATTATGGGCTTAAAAGAAAATTATTTGATATTTTTCTGAAGCCAAAAATCAGAAATTCCTGTTTTATGAAAACAGTCTAATGGCGTATACAAATATAGAGCTAAAACAGCGGATCTACATGCCTTGCTTCAAGTTGAAAGCTAAAAATAATACAAGCTCTGTTTTCAAAACATTTAAAGTTTATTACAAAAATTAACATACAAAGGATACATATTTACAACAATTCAGAACTGTTATAAAAGGATATCAGATTTCGGCTTTTAGTATGCTTTCACCTTGTCATTTGAAAGTTCTTGCTGAATATTTAGTGTTGACGCTTTACCACCACAGGTGCCGCTGCTAATATTACACAAGAGCATTTATTACATTGCCAGTAATATTATATCAGATGTAAAGTAGAGGCTTGAAAGAAAATTATTTTATATTTTTCTTAAGCCAAAAATTAAAAATTCTTGTTTTATGAAAACAGTCTAATGGCGTATACAGATATGGAGCTAAAACAGTGGATCTACATGCCTTTCTCCACGTTGAAAGCTAAAAATAACACTAACTAGCTCTTGTCGAAACATTTAAAATAGGATATTACAAACATTAACATGCAAAGGATACATATTTACAACTATTCCCAATTATTACAAAGGGATTTCAGATTTCGGCTTTTAGTATGCTTTCACCTTGTCATTTGAAAGTTCTTACTGAATATTTAGTGTTGGAGCCTTACCACCAAAGGTGACGCTGTTCATATTACGCAGAAGCATTAGTCACAGTGTCAGATTCCTTTATATATTTATTCTAATTGTAAGACCCTGAAATCTAAAAACAGTTTCACCCTAGAAAAAATGTCAGAACGATAATTAATCATGACTATTATTAAAAAACTATATTTAAATTTTTAAATATTTGATTAGTTGGGTTGTTGAAATTAAAACCGTAAGTTCCACAAACAAAATTTTAAAGATGAGAATATAGGTAAAATTAAATTCCCAAGAGACTACAAAGAAAATTGAAAATTAATTTATTAAATGAACAAAATTATCATGGGTAGTTTTAATTACTCTATATATTGTCTGTCATTTCCCTATCGATTACATCAATACATGCTTGATCGCAACACAGGGAGGGCTTGAATTGCTTGGCGAAAAAATTGTTTCTAATACATAATTATGCAGTCAAACATGGGAGGAGTTCTGAATAAAAGTGAAATTCACATAGGTATTAAGAATTCCAATATGTATTAATTCTTCACAAATTATATTTGCATTCTTAGCTTTCTCTTGCGTTATTTCGCCATCTTTCAGTAACTTCCATAAAAATATTGTTATTTGTGACAGCTTTCTTTCAACTTGCAAATATTCTAAATTTCTGTATATGGTACTAAATAATTGTGAATTTCTCTCTTAAATTTTGAGTTTCTTTAAATGGGATAATCTTTATTTCGGAAATTAGTTTCAAATTATCAGGTTAGATTGAGCATACAGGAAGACTTGTTATTTTATTTCTTTTCTATAATGTAATATAAAAATTTTACCATAAATGCACATAACACGTTCGAAAGTTTTCTGGAATTTCCTACATAGTAGTCGCCGCTTGTTGTCATCGCGGATATAACGATCAGTCGGTTGCACTGATCAAAAAAGGCGTGGAACGAATCTCCGTATCTAAACACATAGAAAATCTGCCAGTTCCAGTGATCAACAATTTGCTTGTAGTGCTCGGTTTCGATGAATCGATGCCACATAACAAGAGGACATTGACGTGAATAAGGGTCAGAAGGGAAACTACCATCAGCCAAAACATCTCTGCCAGCTCTTTCCTATTAGAAGTCCAATATCATGCTGAATCTTTTTATAAGCGTTATTCATGAGACGATGCCACATAATATGAGGGCAATGGCGTTGAAGACGGGAAACCACCATCCCCCAAAAAACTCTGCCAGTCCTTTCCTACTTGAAGTCCAATATCATGTTGAATCTTTTGATGAGCATTATTCATGAGGCGATGTCACATAACAAAAGGACAATGACTGTGAAGATGGAAACCACCATCACCGGAAAACACTCTGACAGCCCTTTCCTACTAGAATCATTTCCAATATCATGCTGAATCTATTGATGAACATTATTCATGAGGCGATGCCACATAACGAGTACAATGACGTTGAAGAGGGGTCAGAAGGCAAACCACCATTAGTCCAAGTAATTAATGTAATAAATGACTAATTTTAATGTAGTAAATGTAGGAACACCACACGAACACTATGATAGCAGCGCCCTCTACCTCTTAGCTTTGTGCTGCGAAGACCTGTTGATAGCGGATTCGGATTGCAGACAGGCCAGTAAGAGCAAGACGAGCTCTTGGTGTAAGGGAGAGAGAAGGGCTCCAGAACTTAGAAAGACGATTCCATTCTCCCGTTGTCGAACGGACCACGAAACGCTGTAAATAGTTGTGAATCCTGACACCACCCACATCTGTACATAGTTCATTTTTAATCATGTTAAAATGATTAACTCTTTAATCCCGATGCGTTTTTTTTCTTGTAGCTCCTTTAAAACTGAGACATTTTTGGAGGAAACGACATGAATTAAGCTCTCCCAATCTAGGTGGTAATGTTACCCACTACCACAACCCCTGCTATAACCTTCCCTGTAAGGCGCACGGAAATGGGCTGTGGTTGAAAAGGATAATTGGACCCTTCTACCGCGCTTGTCTTCTAAGCGATCTCAGAACCTCACTTCCCCTCAAAAGAAGCCGAACGCCTCAGAAAGGTCTTCGTGCCTGTTAAGGGGAAATTTCTAGAACGTCCACAACCGCCTCTCTCGATGTGAGAGGGGGACATTTTGAATGTACTGATGTTATTAGCATGTAGTGATCACCTTGGCTTTGATCCAAAGTGATCACTACAAGCGTCGTCACTTTATTTCGAATGATATATCATTTGCTTTGAAAATATTTTATTATTTGATTAAGGCTGGGGTTATATATAATTTCCAAATATCACACTCTGTTTTGAATTATTCTTCAGACTTGCTCTGAGTTTTGGCTTAGCATCTTTCTGATTTAATATAAAATATGTAATTTTAATTAAATATCAGTAGTGTTATATTGAAAAGAATTTCGTGGATAGAGAGTCTGATATCTGATCGAAATTCGTGCCTGATATCTTTATAGACATAATGAATTTCACATTAACATTTTCAAATTTTATGTATTGAAATAATGGTTTATTAATACATTTTTCAATAATTATGATGTTTTAAAGCCAAATGGCATATTGGCATGCGTACTTTATGTAGATTATTTTTAAGTTCAGTATCTAGACAGTGCAAAATGTAGATTTTTCTGAAGTGTTTTTAATAGCACTTTTAAACAATACATATATTTTTCAAAAACAAGATTGTATGTAAACTGAATTGAAAGAATGTAAATATCGTGCATCCAAAGCTTTTAACCATTGTTTTTCAATTTTTTTGCATTTATCCAATACTTCCTAAAACGCCAATGTCAAACAAAAAACATTTTCTCGAAACAAATACAGACTCGCAGCTTCACAACGAATATTTTTTGAAAGCATATGATCGTAACCTCAGACTAGAAAAAGAGAAATCATGTTCGTGCTCTTTGAGTTTTTGACAAATGCAACCAACGTTATTTATATAACGAAATATTCGGGAAAAGTTTTGTTTAAGCATTCGATATGCAGCCTTCTTATATCCACAGGAAATTCGGGAAAAGTTTTGCTTAAACATTCGAAACGAAGCCTTCTTATATTCACAGGAAATTCTGGAATAGTTTGTGAAACAAGACAAAAATACAGTTTCTATTTATATGCTAATTCTCCCGCCAAGAATGATAAGTTCAAACAAACATTGCTTTTTACGATTCCAAAGGAATACAAAAAATGCTTTCAAAGTGTGCGCAAGTACGATGCAGAAAAAGTCGAGAAAAAGAATACGACGAAAATAAAAAAAAATGTTAACCAATTTTATAGGCACTGAAGAATTTTTTTCTGCATCATGTTTTTTCTTGACTGAAAAACAATACTTTCTTTTCTTTTTTTCTTTTCAATGCGACAAAACCCTGACTCCAGAGACAAGAATCTCGTGTTTGTGGTTTGTATGGATGTCCGTAGAATCCTTATTGGTCCAAGACAAAATAATAATAAGAAGAGTAATTACAAAGTAATGACAAAATATAAGCACGAAAAACTGTCACATCAATTACAGTGTTGACGTCACAGACTGTTGAGACTCTTGCCACAAGTTACTGTTAACACGATTGAAGGAAAAATATGGCATTCAATTAATATTCTTGTTTTGTACAGATGTATCATCTACATTAGACTTCAGGTCGGTATCTCTTAATGGTAAGATGTAAAAATGGGAAACTTATAATAAGAATTAACGTAGAAGTTGGAAATAAGAGAAAAAATGGCTTGCTATAAAAAGAAAGGCGGAAAAATGTGAAAAATGCACCAATAGCAAAAATTAAGAACATGAGAAGAGAATTCCTGGAGTAATACAGAGTTACTGTGTGTGGGTTAGAAGCTAAGAAATTTCTAACTTGCTAAATATTTGCTCTCAAATGAGACAAAAATAGAAAATGAAAAAGGTTAATAAAATATTTCTCAAACGTTCTTTAGAAATAATTATTTTTTGTTTTATCAACAAAGGGCGCGGTGATATTTAGAAAAATGCAATCCATTTTTTTGTCCAATGTGAACAATACCAGTTATTTCTTCGATTTTTCGAAAAAAAAGCTATAATCCTACTCATTATACACGCATTAAACGTTAAAAGGATTATAATGTGAGCCTTTAATGCATGTTTTACTGCCATGGATATTTTATTTATTCTAGGAAGATTTCTTTATGAATAATTTAAAAGCTAAATCTGATTTATTTTAAATGTATTTTTAAAATAAGGATTTGCATTGTAGTATTTCTCCATCGAAAGTGAAAAGATGATGTTTTTTAAGTTACGGAAAAGTGACTGCCATAATTCTCATTTTCTCAAGATTTACGATTATTATCCATGCGAATGAATAATCGAGTTCTTGGAATTAAGTGATTTTTTCAAATTGAATATTTGCAATTCTGGTGTAATATTTCGCCAAAGTTTTCCATTATCCGGAATTAAACAAGTTTAATACTCTAATCTTTCATTTGGGAATTTGGAACTTTCATTTCTAACCATTACCTTCAGTAAGCACAAGAATTAATTTTAACCATTAAAGTAGTGAGCACTGTCGTGTGGTTTTTTAAATTAATTAGCTTAATTACATTTAATTTAGATTTCAGAAAAGAGCTTATTCAATCAGGATCCAAATAAAAGATCTTATATAAAGTTCATCCAAGTAAATTAAGCAATCCGCTTTGTGTTCAAAAATATTTTAGCAATAACCCCAGGAATTAACATTACACAGACATAAATTTATAAGTAGACAATTCCAGACCTGGAAAATCTGTTAGGACACATTGAGTGAGAATAAAACACAAGCATGGACAAATGGCAGAAACTGTGCTAGAAATTAATTTCAGTTTATTTAAGAATTTCAGAAAATGTGAATGCATTTTGGTGGGGATTTACATAGCATGTACTGAGCAAGTATAATGTTGCTCTGGATTCAAAACACATGTCAGTTGGATAAAAGGTCAAAGACAGGTTAATTAGAGTTCTTATCAGTACTATGTCTTCTATCCGGCCAAAATAATAAAAGTCCTGAAAATCCCTACTTAAAGTTAATGCTGGTAATTTACATGTAGTTTTTATGCAAATGCTTGAAATGGTGGTTAACTAAATTCAACACACATATTAAAATGCATACCAAATTCACAACAGTATTACATATATATAAGTGTTCACTCACAAAAGTAACTTCCTATATTCAGGGCATAGCATACAAGTAACAAAAAATTAAATCATCCTACATTCATTACTCGAGTGAGCCGTCAGCACATCACATAAAATATTCATAACTGAGGACATCATTTGTAGAAGGTTGGGCTGGGGGTCCGGGACAGAAACACAAAAGGAGCTGGCAGGCAGGGCGAGTCTCGGATCACTTGGGTTATATCTCATGACTCCTTATTGTGGATGTTTCACTCTCTCCTAGCTGGCATCCATGGCACTAAACCTTGTGGCAGTCAGCTCCCATCTGCAGGTGGTTTTCAATAGGCTTGTATGGAGAAGTCAGCAGGCACTTCAGTAGCAGGGCTCCAGGACACACGCTTCAGGTGCTTTAACCAACAGGCATGGACGGTTGTCTGGTCAAATTTCTGCCGGGAAAAGGCCAGGCTGCTCAGAGCCGCTTACACCGCTAGAGGTGGCAGTCAGTCCAGCACTCCGAGATAAAGGGGCCAGGCATGGCCGGACTCACGGGATTTACCTTCTACGAATCTGTAGACTCGACGCGTGCAAACAGTTTCAAGCTGCCGCTGTCATGCAGCCGAAATATTGGATCGTTCAAAGGGCCTCTGCTTAGCACCCATTCGTTACAAGTCCCCTAATGGCGGTTATAATTCCACACGTTGAGCATCAGAGATCACCTTTACGCCGAGATCATTGCCAGAATCCAAAATCTTGTTTTTTCTTGTTCCAAAGTCTTGTCTTTTTCTTCTCACAAAATTTTGTCCTCCCCTCTCCGTCAAGCACTCTCCCTCTTATACAAAAATCAGATGTCGTGCCAAGCTTTACCTTCATCGCTCCTTCCAGTGCCAACGGTCAAGATTTTTTTATTGGCAAGGCATAGAAACCAAAATTAATTTAGTTGCGCCAAGACGCCAAAACCCTCAGAAACTCGCCAACCGGAACAGCAACCCCTTGTGCACGCCCCAGAGACTTGCAGATAGCCAATAAGGGAAGCTATGACTCTTCTGATTGGAGGTCAAGGTTTCTGAGAAAAAAGGGTAGGTATTGCCCTGACACCTCCAAGGGGTAATTAATCAATATCAGGGTTCGAAAACGTGGGTCTTTGTGCAGGCAGACAATTTGTCGCCTCAGGACAGTAAAATTTGGGTGTCCCGTTACAAGCTTATTGTCAACTAGTCAAACTGGCAGGAAGTGAAATTGACCTCAGTAGTAAAGTGGGAGATTCGGATCCTTTTCTACAAAGGAGCGGAGGACTCAAGATACAATTTTTAATTTCAAGCTTAACGGGGGTTCAAAAAGCAATTACAGCGATTCAAGATGCACGTGCGTTTCTCAAGGGAAAGGGGGAGTATACACAGTAAAAGTGGAAGGAAAAAGGTCGTAGTCTAAAAGGGGGTTGTATAAAGTTACAAGAGGGCTAACTGTCCAGAGTTCAGAAGTGAATAAGAAAAAAAAAACATTTCGTGTAATTTAGACAAAGAATTACAACAAAGAAATTTTTAAGTGTCTTAACAAAAATACAGGAATTAATTTGCCGAAAATAAACATTAATTAGAATAAACTACACCACAGCACAATGACAATCAAAATGTATTTTGATATCATTTTTACAGCTTGCATGAATTTTAAAACTCCCAATGAAATTATTCCCGTGAGATATAGTTCAAAACATTTTTTAACATTAGCTTTATTAAACAGTTTTAACCAAAGAAAAGGAACACCGATTTTTCCTATTTATTACTCCTATATTTGATTTATTTTTCTTCATGACTTGTTGGCATTTTAAATGTTTATATTATTTTAAAGCTGATTCTTAACATATATATAAAAAATTCAAGCGATTTTAAAATAAGGAAATAAGGTTTTTCTATACAGTATGATCACGTATATTCGAAAAACACAAGCGCATGGATAGCATTTGTATTAAGCGCCACTTTGCATTTACTTTTACTTCCTATGGAAAAGATGCTTTCAAAAGTTAGAAATCGAATTGAATACTGTTCAGCAACGGATTCCGAGACTACCACTTTTGTACGATTTTACACAGTAAAGGGGTATCAGGCAATGAGTCATATGAGCGCATTTCCGGAGTTCTTTGTTAGATCATGGTCAGTAAAATGTAAACATCACACATCCATTCTTCACTTTCCCCCTATTTTCATGAAAATAACTGGAAAAAAGCACGAAGTGTTTCTGAATCCGTTGCTATACAATACATAAGTTGTTTTACATTTTCGAGTTAGGTTTATGCCATAAATTATACTCGTCTCCCATTCCATTTATCCTTTCCTTGTTATCTCTATCGAATCTCTTTCCTTTTGATTCCACGAATGCTTTTAGGATCACGTTTCGTTACAGTAACTTCTAGGATAATACTATCATATTCCGTTACTTAAAGCTTTATCCGGAGTTCCATTACTTTAAAACTGTGTATCTCAGTCAGAAAATAAATGGATTAAGAGGCAATAAATTTTAAGGGAATGAGGTCGCTGGCATATTATGGTTATCTGTTTTATTCCTTCTAAATGCTCATATGGAAAGAAGCATAGTTCATACGTTAAACGCGAAATGCTGTCATCCGTATTCTGTTGGATTGTTCTTTTGGAATTTGCTAGAAGTTTCTTTTGTTGTTGATATTTTCCATCTTTGAAGATATCTTACAGAAATATTCCCTCGCATATGTGGAATAAATGGCAATATAATAGTATGTTCAAAACGGATTCACTAAATAATGCAGGCAAGCTCTTTATACTTAAGTGCTCTCAGGAGCTTGAAGCTATTTTATACAAATAATAGATGCAGCTTAGAGTATTTAAACGAAAATTTAGTCGTAACTGGATTTTATATCAACTCTTTATAAATATTCTTCCAGGATTAAATCCTGGTCATTGTAAGTGTTAAATGTTCACTTATAAATTAATGTTACTGTAATGAAGGAAAGATTCAAAGATTTATTTTATGAAATCTGAACCGTAGCTTCGTAAAATAACATTAGTATTAGTACATACAATGACCAAAATTTCGTGGCAAGAATTATTTCATATGTGTCCAAATTTGATGAACATATTAAAATAATAAACCAGATGAATGCAAGTATCATCATATTTACGTGTATCAAAATGCTTAAGTGTAAAGATTGTTTTTCATTAGATGCATATCAATTATTATTTATAATTAATATATTCCAAACTCTTTTCCAAACATAAAAAGTAACAATTTTAATGTAAATTAGGTACTACAAATGTTGGTTGTTATGGTTTGAATGAAATGCTTTATTTGTTTTAAAATATCCAAAGAAGTTTGTTTATATTCAATTTTATTAATTATTGCAGTTGAAAAAATTAATATTTACTTGTATGCTGTGTTTCAAATAATACAGGTATTAAAGTTAATAATATGTTGAAAACGCTTCAATCTGAATCGAAAGAGATTAAAGTTATTCAGAAGGGAATTTCTGGTTATAACTATTTTAAGGGAAAATAACATAAATGTGAGAAAAGAAGTTGGCAAATGCAAAGGACGTTTTTCCAAAAATAACATTTTGCCAAATCTACTGCATATAATAAATTCTAATTAACTCAAGCGAGGAAAAATTGTCAAATGTTAATTGTAACTAACGACTTTCTGTGCAAAGAAAATAAGTTGACTAGGATCAATTGAAGTAAAACATTCGGGCAAATAAATAAGGTCTTAAATGGGTCAACAAATACATATTTAAGCTTCCTGGCAGTAAACGCTCGTGATTCGAATAGATGAATACGGTAGACAAGACAGCAATTGACACATTTATGGGAATATTTATACTATTAATTCACGAAAAAATAGTAAAGATAGCTCAATCAAGTTGTAATTCATTGCAACATTTCCTGAATTACTCTACTTTAAGCTGAATAAATAGATCCATAAAAATTAGCCCTGTAAGTTAATGGAGAATAAAAAGTGCAAAATCGGTTATTGACATCCTACGGATGAACAATTGTTACAATTATTAGCATCCCTTCATTCTTATTTAAACACTTAAAATTGTGGCCCGAACGCTGTTCAGACACTGTGAGAGAGGACTTCCCTGTTTTGCCCGAAGGGCGCTTGGGCAACTTTCTGAGCCAATCCATTGATTTGCATGATTTTTTAAAACTTTTTTATAGTTTGCAATGTTCCTAATAAATTGTTGTACTAATCTAATAAGTGTTGGATTTCAAAACAAGTGTAAACCAGTTTTATGGGCAGCATTTTTTTCGCTTACCCCTTTTAGAGGTACTATATTAAAAAAATACCTTAAAAATACATGGTTGAAGTCCTATAACCTGACAATAAAATATTTCATATACAGAGAGTTATTTCTGTTTTAGAAATTTTAAGAAGGTTGCGATGACATATTCCCCACAGCCACCCAACGGTATTTAATTTTCCCTAGACCCTTCCGTGACTCGTATCGTCGTTTTCCCTCTTCGTATCGAATACATTTGAAACATAAAATTTGTCACTTATTCAATTTTTTCAGATGATTTGAAAGAATGTATATATCTGTGACAGTAACAGAAATATTTTTCTACAATCAGAATTTATATGTGACAGGCTCTTCCCATAGTATTTTTATTCCAAGTATTTATTATATTACTCTTTGAAAGTTTAGGAACAAAGCAGGCCACTCATTCTGTATCAGTAAAATCCTACCTTCCTCTTTGCTTTATTAGATCGGAAGTAACAAGAATTTGTTGTCAATATATATGTTTAGAATTACTCAGTTCCGAGGAAGAAACTAGATACGAAAGGCGGCCAAATGGATGCTAAGTTCAGCGAAAATTAACTTTGGAATCATGATTGGAATTTATAAACTCAATTTGAAAATAGAATTACATATAAAAAGTGTGCTTATTTTTGCACACAAAACGGCAAAAAAATAAACGGTTAAGTGGTCAGTTTACTTTTGAAGTATAAGTGGACTTCTGCAAGGGAAGCTAGAGAAAACCTTATATTTTTAAAGATTAGTGTCTCAATAACTGTTTTGCTTACGCTACGCAAAATTAAATGTAGTGCAATTTGATCTCATTTACACGGAAAATTTAATTAAGGGGATATGGCCTTAAAGAGAATGAAATATGATTCAACTAAGCATAACTAGTTTTTTACTGTATTTTTGTGTGAATATTCATTCATAACATTCGTTCATTTTATTCCCGAAAACGTCGCGTATTTATTGCTCAAGCAAGAAATTATTGATGCGTGAAATGGAAACTTCCATTAACAATTTGCAGAATCCGAACAATTCATCTTAAAGTGATTACTTGAATTGAGGGGTGACAATTTAATTTTAGAATTCAACTCAACTCAACTCGAAAGCAGCATTGAAAACAACTAAATTCAACTCGAAAGCAGCATTGAAAACAACTAAATTCAACTCGAAAGCAGCATTGAAAACAACTAAATTCAACTCGAAAGCAGCATTCAAAATATATAAACTCAACTCAAAGAGGGAAAGAACCCTCTTCTTAGATCATGGTTCAGGAGAGGGGTAAGCCACACAGGAGGAAGGAGGGAATAAACCTCCTCTTATAGTACGGCACAGGGAGAGGAGGAGTTTTATTTTTCTACTCCAAGAACGGCTTTTTCCGTTTAGAGGGTTAATTTGCGTTTTGTAATATTGTATCACAGAGTAGTGTGAGGCAGCATGCACTCGTATTTAAATCCAGAGTGAGTGATTTTCACTAGACATTCTTGTAGACTCTACCACCACCCCGCATTAAAATTGTGGATCTTGCACAAGACCGGAGGCGCTACAAGTGCTTAGAATTTTTATTGCCCTCGGGATCGATCGAGTCCAATCTGTAAAACCACCAGCGGAATGCGCCTCCTTCCTACTTCCGCGCATTTTAATATAAGGAGCACGATGTCTTCCTACTTCCGCGCATTTTACTATAAAGAGCACGATGTCTTCCTACTTCCGCGGTTTTTACTATAAAGAGCACGAATGTCTTCCTACTTCCGCGCTTTTTATTGTATGGAGAACGATGTCATTTTGACACCACTAAGAGTGAGACTCGTATTTTTAACTCGTCGTCACCTTTTACGTTCTGACCCAACCCCTATATGTGACATATGCAACTGCATTTTAAGTGTTAAGCATATTTTATGTCAAACTTTTATACCCAAAGACAAGCTCACTTTAGAGCGAATATCGTTGATTTATCTGATATTTTAAAGGCAAATCCTTGAGTCAATGTTTTGCTTTTTTAAGGGAAGTTCAATTTTTTAAAATGATTTAGCTTCTTCAGTTTCAATTTTTGAAATATTTTTACATGTGATTTGAATATAACGACAGTTTGGCGCAGTATGACCAAATTGGCCCCTGTGCCATTAAACACAAACAAACAAACCAAACTCGCATTTTAAGCTTCGTAATGTGATGTAGGAAAACCAAGCTAGTTGAAAAGTATTGAAACGGTTGACCTTGAAACTATATCCATTAAAAAAGAAAATGTATATACAATTATTCGAAAGTAAATACATATTGGAAAATTTGAGATACGCAGATTTGTAATTAATTTCTTATACTTAATATTTTTGTGTGATTATCTTATGTTCATAAAAATGAAAATGTTAAGCAGTGTTGCACTCTAAAACAATCGGTGATAATTACTATTAAACCCTGAATGCGTATCCCGCGATTTCCATTGGAGCAAGTATATTTTCTACTGCATCCTGCGATTTTCAGAGGCTAATGTATTCACTTAGTATTTTTATAGCGTGTGATCATATTATACTAATAAAACTTTGCATATATATAACAACTCGCTTGGCTCAACTGTATTTGAACACGTTTTCAAACTTTGCATCTAAGTAGTGATTTTTAAATATTACAGTCAGAGGGTTAAGATGATATATTTCTATTATTGAAATAAGTTATTTTTTAGATTGTTAATTAGAGATCGATTTCCCTACAAGTGAGTTTTGTGATAAAATTAAAATAACCCAAATAACAATAGCTTAATTTGGCATTTGTTATTAAAATGTTACGTTTCAAAAACAGAAAAGAGCACACTTTTAAATTTAAAGAATAGTATAATCAATTCGTTCGGAATTTTTTCAATAAAAGTTCTCTTTATTATGACGTCCGCTTCAAAACTATGAAACTGGTAGTTATCATATAGTCACAATCCAAAAGAAACATCTACTTAATTTAATTTTGACCATGAGAGCCTGAAATTCACTTTTGGATAACTGCTCTTGATGGATATTCTTTAATTTGACACTATTTTACAATTGTTTTTCTAGTTTTTATATCTCACAAATATTGTCCCAAACTTCATTCACCCTATTTTAAAAACCAGTGCTAACGAACATATGATCTCGGATCAGACACTGATTAACGATCGCTTTTTATATAAACCACTCATTGTTTTCTTAAACTAATTTTTTATATCATAAAAGAAAAAATTCAAGTATAAATATCTAATGTAGAATTTACAAGAAAAATAATTCCAAATGGAAGTTGGCTATCTGATTTTCTACCGTGTCACTGCACCTGGTACGGTAATTCATGGTATACCTCCATTGATCTAAATTTCTTTGCATAGAATATTATATTTTGCTCTTTACTTGCAAAAGTTATAAATAAAAAAAAGAAATGTAATTTTTTAGAGGATTTTAAAAGTGAGAGCAGAAAAAAAGTTCGACTGTCAAGTTCTGTTATGAAAAAAGAATATGGCCGCCCTTGTAGGAGGACGCCATTTTATTATTTTTTTCTTTTTTATCTTGAACAAATTCGATCGAAAATATTTCTAGTAAATCTTCTGATGGCAATTTTATTTAATTTTTAAGCAGATTGAAACGAATTTTGGATTAAATATTTTTTTTTTTTGAATTGGGGGAAAAGCAGTTGTTGCTAAAAATCCCAAAACCTTTTATCTCTCAGCGATGCAATTCAAGAATCAAGTTCTGATATCAAATTATCTGTGTTTCCGAATTATTGGCAAACGTTTTACCACCCCCTCCGTTTCAAAGGGTAGCCACTGACTTAGTGACCACGGGCTAATATTAAAAAAATAATGAACAAAATTTGACCCACTTATGAAAAAGTTTCGCAATCAATTTTATAAACCATTTTTCTTCTGCTATCCCTAAAAATCAAGTCTAGAACCCGAATAGGTTCTTTTAATGGAAGCAAGCGACAAAACCAATCTATCGAAAGAAAAAAATAAGATCCTCTAAGAGAAGAAATAGTAAAAAGACTATCGACCCAAAGTATTCATTGCATCTCTTATTAAGAAAGAAATTGTTTCTGTCCACTCAACACAATCACTTCTCCGAGTATCAAATGATGCAATCGACTGTCATAAGCATTCAGAGAATCCGAGAATGCTTTCCGTTCCATTTGGTACGATCAGCAATGCCAATTAAGAAGATTTTTCATTTCACGATGACAGTCTGAAATGCACTTTTGTAAATTTTAGTTTTATTATAACTGCTCTTGATGAATGTTCTTTAGATCTAATATTATTAATTGATGAATTGTATGTCTCGTTCTTATTTGTCACACAAACAGTCTCTATACGTCATTCATTCAGTTTAATAAACCATATTACCTCAGATATCTCTAAATATCGAGTCTAGAACCCGATTAGGTTCTTTTAATGGAAGCAAGCGAAAAAATGCAATCTATCGAAAGAAATAAATAAGATCCTCTAAGAGAAAAAATAGAAAAAAGACTATCGACCCAAAGTATTCATCGCATCTCTTATTAAGAAAGAAATTGTTTCTGTCCACTCAACACAATCACTTCTCCGAGTATCAAATGATGCAATCGATTGATATAAGCTTTCAGAGAATCCGAGAAAGTTTTCCGTTTCATTTGCCACGATCAGCAATGCCAATTAAGAAGAATTTTCATTTGACGATGACAGTCTGAAATGCACTTTTGTAAATTTTAGTTTTTTTATCACTGCTCTTGATGAATATTTTTTAGATCTGACATTATTAAATGATAAGTTGCATTTCTAGTTTTTATCTGTCACAAAGATTGTCTCTATACTTAATCCATTCAGTTTAATAATCAATATTTCCTCAGATATCCCTAAAAATCAAGTCTAGAACACGAATAGGTTCTTTTAATGGAAACAAGCGACAAAAGCCAATCTATCGAAAGAAAGAAATATGATCCTCTAAGAGAAGAAATAGAAAAATGGCTATCGACCTAAAGTATTCATAGCATCTCTTATTAAGAAAGAAATTGTTTCTGTCCACTCAAAACAATCACTTCTCCGAGTATCAAATGATACAATCGACTGTCATAAGCATTCAGAGAATCCGAGAATGCTTTCCGTTCCATTTGGCTCGATCAGCAATCCCAATTGAGAAGTTTCTTGAAGTTTTAATTAAATTATTTATGTATATGTACGGGAAAGTGATTTATTACCAAAATATGTGACGATTTGAAATGATAAGTTTAACTTAATCAGCTTCCTACATTTGATATTAATTAATGAATGTATTAGCTTTACTTTTCAAGAAATAATAAAGGGATAATTTCAAGCGTTGCAGCACTTATCTATTTTTATTAGAAACTAATAGGTTAATGGGAAAATAAAAAAAATTAATAAAACATATTTAATTTTAATGCCAACTGAAATCTAATAAAAATCATGATAATGAAATTAACCATTCCAATTGCTTTAAATATGGTCAAATTAATAGATAAAAGTAATGTGTATATTATTTTTTTAATTTTCTCTCATTTACCATTAAAATATTTACTAAGAAAATATTTTTCAGTTTTATTTAATTAGATTTTCAAATAATTTTTAATGATTTATGCACAATTTTAAAACAAAAACTTATTTTTTCCGTGTCAGTTGCATCTTAAATAAACAAATTAAACTAAATCTAGGATAAATTTAGATCAATTCCTTCTTAAAAAGTACTTAAAAATCTTGTTTTGAATTTACATGTGGTTAGTTCTTTTAATTTTTGGGATATAATTTTGAACCGCGATCAAATGATTAGGACGACAATTGAACGGGCATCTCACAGAGAGGGCATTTCTCCGCTAGATTTAACGTTCATCAGTTCCGTATAAAAGGCAACTCCATGTTGAAATTAGTGATGGAATCTTCTACCTGTTGGTTTCATAGCAGAGAATCGGCCACTTGGACATCACTGATAGTTTAGAGAATTAAAATCCTTACTGAGGAGTAAGATATGTGGTTATATTTTAGCCTTAAATAATTATATAATAATATAATATTTATATAAGATACCCTAGGAAGTAAACTATTTTCAGGAGGAAGTAAGTTAAGTCATTAAATTTATTTAAGCTATAACTACTATTAAATGAGATTCCAATTTAAACCTATTGCAGAGCAAGCAGATTATAAATTTAATTAAATTCTCTTTATTAGAAGATTTTTTGTGACTACAGATCGATTTTAAAACTCTCTTAAGTAAACTAAGAAAAGATCACAGAAAGAGCAAAAATAATGCATCAGCTTTTACAGTTACAAAATTTAGCAGTTTCCTTGTTTGCAATTCTCATCATAATAATTTAATGGGAATAAGCATAACATTTGCATTAACCTTCCAGCGGGCACGCCTGCGCAAATTTTACGACAAACGGGATTTTTCAAACCCTATTTTCTTATTCGGAGTCAAAACTGTCTGAAAGTCATTGCTATTTCTTCACGCGACCCCTCTCTTCAGGATTAAATGGGTTTATTCCAGTTTCAAGGTGTTTTTATACTGTTTTATGCTTCTGTCGTAAATTTTATGTAGCGCGCAAGTTCATGTAACTTGAAAATTTTTTTGACGTCTTAACGTTTCAGTTTGTTAATTATAAAACCAGCGCGGATTAGGGCGATTTAATATTTAATTTCACATTATCCAAGTTATTTAATATGTAATAAGCGTGCCAATAATCCACGAAGCCGAAGAATTTTTCTTGAAAAACTTCAGTCTTATGAAAAAACACCTCACTTCTCCAGCCCAAAAAATCTGATCTTCGTCATATGCCTTACCTTGTCTTTAAGTTTAAATTATGTATCACAACCTGAAAAAGCAAGTGATCAGTGACCAGAATGGAGAAGATGAGATTGCGGTTTGTGTTTGACAGAAAGCAAACGATCATCAAAATCAATGAAATGCAGTAGGTACAATATAGTGTACTGGTAAGCGTCACTCTCCAGCAAAAGTTCAATGTTTCCTATGCAAGGACAAAGATTAGAAACTAAGGAGAAAGACTTTGTTGTACAATCTTAGTTTGTATTATAATTTTTTTATATATTGCTTAATATCTTTTTCTATAAAATAACATATTAAATCTCATTACTCTTATACTTTACTTTCCTTACTATACTTTCAGCATAATTTTAGATTTTGCAAATAATATTAAAATTAATTTTCACTCTTGATTAAGAGATTTGCTTTGCTGACGTATCCCTTATTAGTATTATGAAATAATTTGAAGCTGCCATAGTAAAAAATGAAGAAAATTAATGTGTCGTAAAAAGTACGACACGCGCCCGTTCGTGTGATATATTTTAGCGCGCCCGCTGGAAGGTTAATTATATTACATCTTAACTAGGGTTTCTGATTTACCGGCCTTTTTTTCCTTCCCGGGAAATTCCAGGAACATAACAGTCATTCCCGGGAATGCATCAAAGTTTATTAAAAAATCTAAAAATTAGTTATTTTAATAGATATCAATAATAATTACACAAAATTAAGATAAAAATCTATACTTCTCTATATATTGAGCTACAAAGTACAAATAAGCTATATAAATTATTCATTTTTAAAGTATGATTTAAGAAAACTTAAATAATCTATGCTTTTATCATTCAGCCTAGTTCGTAGCTTTGCTATGAACAATTCGGCAGCAGACAATGCCCTGTCAGCTTCAGCTGATGTAGTAAGAATTGTTTTCAAAGCCTCGCCCAGTTTTATATTTCATAAATCGATTTTCATTTGAATGAAATACCTGCAATGATTGCTTCCCTATCTTGCTCAAGTTAGACCTATTGCTAGTTCAACAACGTATGGCCTTTGTCTTTGAGTGGATAGCTTTTTCTAATTTTACTTACAACGTTAAAGATTTCTCTTCCAAATTTTCCTGGCTCTCTTCTTCTGAGAGCAAAGAGTTGGACATTGGTTCGTCTTTCTCACAAAAAAGCCTGGTTATAATTATTTTCGCTTGTTGAATCAAAGAGTTTTTATTTGGTAAACATGAAAGATCAGCAGTATTTGCAGCAGCACACACATCATACTTTCTCCCAAAATTGAGATACTGCATTAATGCAACTAAAGTAACATTACGCTTCTCACTAATTCTTTGGACCAGAGAACATTTCATATTCTTAGCACATTCTGAGTTACTGTCTTTAAGCCTGCTGCAATAGCAGTCAAAGTTTCAAATTCTACATAAGCCAAAATTTGTCGTTCTTTAATATCAATTAATACTTTTCGGCGACCCGAGTAATGAGCTCGCCGATCACCATGCAAAATTGGGCACAACTGCTGGTGAGAATATGAATGTCCAAACCCCGCTCTCATGTGTTAAATTCAAAATTACAAAAAATTTAATGAAAGATTGGCACTATAACGGGGAAAACTATGACTCAGATTAGGGGAAGAGGGCCAGGAGTTTCGTGCCCTGCGTAAATAAAAAATTACTGGTCCACAGCAAATGCTTAGTTTACTTTTTAACGGGACACGGTCCATTCCCCTGTTACCTACACAGATTCAATGAACTAAACTCACAATTTTGCCCTTGTTGTCGACCTGGTGACGCGAATCACTACGTTTTTCATTGCCCGCCGACTAAGGAGCATCATCTTAAAGAACCCGCACTGAATCATTGGTTAGAGTCGTTCAGCAATTTATTGAAAAATAGGGAGTGCATTTTGCGACTTGAAAAGATCTTCAAATTCTGTGGGGACATGTGCAAGAGGCTTAATCAACACTAAATTTTGGACTTGATTAGAGTGTTCCGGTTTCAGGAAGTTTTTATTATTATTATTTTCTTCAATTTGGTGTCATCCTATTACTCGGTTCACCGTTCTCGAGTTTTTGACGGTTTTAGGAATTGTTTCGGTTTCTTTTGAATTATTATCCGGTCCATTGTAAAGTTTTTAGATCTCTGTTGTGCTTCTGTGCAGTTTTTGTAATGCGTATCGTCTCTCGATTTCTGTTTTTAACTGTTTGGTTTTAAATGCTATTGATTTTAATTTGATTATCTTTTATATGTGTTTTGTGTTTTTAATGTTTAGTTTTTGCTCTTTGAGTTTTTGCGCTTTGTGTTTTTGCTCTTAATCTTTTTGTGTTCTGTGTTTTTAATGTTAAGCTTTTTGCGTTTTGTGTTTTTGCATTTTATCTTTCTGTGATTCGTGTTTTTGCTCTTATCTTTTTTTCTGAGTACACTGTTGTCAGCGATGATTTTTTAATTGTTCTGCTCACCCCTTGGGTTTCTTTGTAAACTCTCTTTAATGTAGTTCATTTCTTTTGTTTTATGTTTCCCCTCCGGCCTGTGGAAGGCCCTACACCCTCCTGGGTAGGCTGGGCCGGAGCGGGTTGTAAATAAATAAATAAAAATTAATGCTTTTGAAATTGCTGATTTTATCTCTAAAAATATTTCTAGCATTTCCAACAAACTGTTCTAGCGCGTTTCGGTCTCTAAACAAATCATCTTTTCACAGCCAAACTCTGCTTTTAACATAATTTTGTAGAATATCATACTTGAGATGTGATTTTCCGAATAATTTCACAATTTTTTGTTCCCGCGAATACAAAAAGTATTCAAATCACACGATTTCCCGGGAAATCTGGAAATAAAGCCTAATCTTAATGCATAAGCATTAGCAACGTTTCCACTAATTGATTTCAACATAAAAAATCGAAAGAAATGCTTCATATATCCTATAAAAGTAGAAAAACAAAATAACAAACTTCGACATGCTCCACTTTTATTCCCATCTTTCACATAGATTTTTTTCCTTCAGTCAATGCCTCGTTAAGCTTATCTGAGGTTGAACGAGGTAAAAAATAAAATTGACTTGAAAGTGTCAAACTTCTAAGAAAAACTTTCGCTCTATGAGAGAGATCGAATGAAAGTCGATCCAATTTCTTCTATTTTTCTGCTGGATATCACAGAAATCCTTTCAAATCCAGATATTCTTCGTTCTAGTGAGCAACAATGTTAGCTTTGAAAAGCAGCATACATTTTTATAGAAAGTTGAAAAAGAAAGTATCGGTTTTCTACCAAGAATGTCTAACCTTACTTTCTTGATACACAAGAATGATAGATGTAGCTCGTTTGATATAAGTCGAGTTTTTATTTTAAGAAGCCTAAAATATTTGGTTTATTAACGTAACATGTTGGATTCATTGCTACGCTTAAACTATATGGACAAAGAGACTTAAATAGAAATAATTCAATAAATCATTTTAACAATAAATTCGCTTTCAAACTGATTAGTTTTGTACTGCATTTAAAAGAAATTCTACTTAATATGTATTTATTTGTGAATTCAAACTTTTAAAAAGGTTTCTTGTATTCCTGGATATTTTCATGGGTATTATATATGCTTTTATAAACTTCATGTTTTCATTTCTCAAAAACCTGCATTTATTCAGGGAAAGAACATTTTAAATGGAAGAAACTCAAAATTACTAATTTAATGAAAACAATTTAAAGTAGCTACGGCTTTTTCTGTAGTAAATTCCTTAGTATGGCTTCAGGAGACATACAAGATGTTCAAAAACAATAATAGAATATCGCAGTATTAAGATTCAAAGTTTTTAGTGCGTGTCTGTTCTTTAAAATACCATGCATTTTCATAAGATAAATCATTTCAAAAAATCGAAAGCATTATCTCCTCTATTCTCTCTTATACTTCCACTTAAGAATGAAGAATGGCCGTATAAAGATGTCAATTAGAACAGGCATAAACTTACTGTTATTTCATGATATGCATGTAAGCATTTTATATTTCGATTAAACATTCTCTCAAAAGTAAACGCAATTAGCTTTTACATGATACATTTCAATGTTTTTTATGTTTTTCATAATTTTAATTTCTCTGGAAATAGCTTGGCAATATACTATTCGAAAAAAGTCTTACTATTTTTGGGAATTCAAGAAATTATTTCTGTATCACCAGCTTGGTATCCGTGTTTGACGATTACAATATTTTCTGTATTCATACTTCGTATACCTGAAAATAAATGACGGGACAAAATCTGATTTTAGGAATGGCAATTAGCATGTGCTGTGGAAAAGGTAAAGTTCATTTTTAATTTAAGGGATGGGAATACAGGTGGATAAAGCTCGTGTGGAGTGTGAAACCGGGATTTTTAATTTAGACAATCTTTGCTTAAACAAACTTTGCATTAAATATCCCATGTATTTTAAAATGTAAAATTACTCAGAAAAGTGAGAAAACATTGCAGAAACTCTAAATAATGATATCTATAATAATTTATGCCGATATCTTGAAATGGGTATCGATTGTATCTCTCAAAAGATTAAAATCCGTCTTGCTGAAATCGATTAATTTCTCAAACTTGTAATAATCGATATTAATAGTAATAAATGAAGCTTCATTCTCTAGGCTGCGCCTGTGATGCAAATGGATATGAGGGAGTTTTTATTTAAAAATTTCTTAGGTCACCCAATTTATTTCCCCTAATGAGCTGCTTGAGATGTGGAATATGGGATCTCTGTTAATACCCGGTTGTAGCCAATGCTCACGTGACTCCAAGTATGTGTAGCGGGCGGCTGCGAGTCTAACTTCTCGCCAGATCACGAAGTTCAGTTGCCGAACTGTGATGTGCTCGTATTACTGTCTTGATGTTTTTTATCCTGTGTCTGTGTTGAATAAATGTTTTTTGATAATCCCTGGTCTTATTCTTCCACCTGCGCATCTGCCCACTCATTTAACCTAACAATCTCATGTAATCACATGCATATAATATAATGTGTCGAAGTTAGTGTTTCTAAGTAAAATTATAAAATAGAAATATTATTTATAATAAGTTCATCTTTGTTTAATTTAAAAAAGATTGATGTTCATTTTTCAAATTTTTAAATAATTCTCATTTGGATCAACTGGTTTCAAAGAATTATTCTTTATGTGAAAAAATTATGATATTTTTACATAGTTCAAAATAACAATTGAAAGAAGAAGGAACAACAGAATAGCGGTCGAATATAAAATAATAATTGAATTTAATGAAATAATTGTTTCTTATCCTTCTATTTCATTTCCTCAAACAGTAAGCGAATAAAAATAAAATACAAATCATAAATCAGCTTACCCTATTTTATTAATCTAACTATAACCACGAAGCCTCCTGATGGCAGTACCCTAATAAAAAGTTAGTTAATTATTAGTACAAACTGATCTTGTTTGTTTTCAGGACATCTAAAGCATTTCAAAAAATGAAAAAATGATGTGACTTGAATCAAATAACATAAATATTTTTCAGAAAATTCAAAAATAAATTAATACAAATAATGTTGTCATCCGTATTTTTCAAGACGAATAAACGAATCTATTTCCTTATCTTGACAAAATTAAGAAAATGGAACTGAGCTTCTATTCTTTAGTGATTATATATTGAATTGAGACTGTGTAGCAAGTTGCCGAGATTTTCCAAATCAATTTGAACAGGACTTCCCAATCTTCTGTTCAATTCAGCCACTTATTTCAGTAATTTTATATTACTATTTCTTCAGAAGGTTTTAATAAGATTTAGCGAAATTGCTATCTTTAAATCTCCTTGGATTTGCAGATAAGGATAAAACAATTGATTTGGTCCTCAAATCAAATCGATTTAATTTCTTATTCCGACCTTTACCAGGTTCTTTCTCCTGAATACACTGGGTCCTCCAAAGTCTATGAAGAATTTTAAAATTAAAAATAAAGACAAGTGTGATTAATTCTTCTCTTCCTGTAAATTTTTTCCTCATTTACAAAAAAATTATTGCTTGCAATTTTGCTCATATTGTTCACCAGTTGCTGCTCTTCCATTAGGGCTGCAGAGTTGCAGCACCCCATGAAATTATTTTTTAAAACTGTATGTTTCGTTTTTAATCTTATTTTCTTACATTTCCACTATCAGAGTTCAATGGCATACGAAAATGCAAAGAAATAATAAAAAAATGATAAAAAGACATAAAATGAATCCAAACAAAGAGAGACGCAGGTCTGAGCTGCAACATACTCTGCCTCCCCCGAAATCCGTTCACAGTGCAGATATTCTGAGAGAAAACGCAACCCTTTCTGCCTTTAACTTAGACGGACAATGGGCTGCAGGCCGAGCAGGTCTGCTGGCACTGAGCTAACTGAACGAGAAAAAGATTCTCTTTTTAATATAGTTTTTTTTCCTCATTCCAACACAAGGTGACAGTTTCAATGACTGTTTATGTGTCTTGGATTGGGTTTGTGTTGCGTCGACCAGAAACACATTTGATTGATTTATTATTTGCTTCCTCTTGATGGAAGTCTAGATTTCTTTTGATGAATATATTCATTTTTGGAAGAGAGTTAGCGACTGAAGTGGGAGAGGGGGAAGTGTGTATGTGGCGATTTAATTTTTTTTTCGTCACACCAACATTCACGTAACTTTTTGTTGGTAAAACTGCAGTCGGACCTCTATTTAACGAACCGCTATTTTGTGAATTTCTCTATTTTGCGAACTTTTTGTTGGAACCAAGAACATTTTGCGAATTTCTTCGTAAAATAACCTCCAAATAGCGAAGTGCATTCTCTATTTAACGAACTTTTTCTTGTGATCCAATATTTTTTTTCTCCCTATTTTTCAAAATATTTCTAAACATTTCAAACTTATTCTTTCTTTTAACACATTTTATGGTGATCAATGACCTTGAAGATGGAAAATGTCAAAGCGAAAATGCTTGAATATTAGAGAAAAAAAATTTAATTCTTTGTGAGGTGGATAAAGGCGTGAAAAAAAGGATATTGCTTTAAAATTTGGTATTCCTCTAAACAGCTTATCAACCATAATAAAAAAATCGTGATAAGATACAAAATTATGATTCATCGAATTCGTGTTCAAAACGTTTAAAAGCATGCGTCTATGAAAATGTGGATGAGGCAGTTTTGAAGTGGACAGTGAAAAATAAAACAATACAGCAATGAATTGCGATGAAGACGAAGATGATGAAGATGGAAATGACCATGATGCAGAAAGCAACAAACCTTCGTATGGTGAAATGCTAAAATTCATTAATTTTAATATAAAATTATTTTTTTAAATTGAAAATACAGTGTATTCCCGGACAATTTTTTCTTTTATTCTTGTTTTCCTTGAAGATTTCTTTTTGATGGGTAAAATATATAAAACACATAGATATTAATTTACAAAATAAAGGTGTGATTAATTACTTTTCTAATAATATTTAGTGTTTTAGAATTTAAAATCTGTTTTGTGCAGTTTAAAGCATTTTAAAAGGTGAATCTATATTTAACGGATTTTCCATATAACGAACTTTTTTTCGGGATTTAGCGACTTCGTTAAATAGAGGTCCGACTGTAGTAATAAATGACATATGCTGGTTATTTAAGTTGTTTGAAAAGCAGGAAATTTCATAACTGGCTTTGGAATTAAAAAAATTCGCCCACTGAAAGATAAAGTAGCTTTTTAAAAATGCATTCTCTTGATAAATATTGACTTGCAGCTCTCCTTGCTTCTGATCTCACGAGCCTCCACTACTGTTAACTGTACCTCGATAACCTAAACAAAAAATGCTCACACAAATTCACAATTATAAAGAACGAAGCGTCTGACACTTTCCCTGACGCTTACAATGAAGACTTCAGTATGCGAATCGCGCATTTTATAAATTTTTATCCTCAATCAATGCTAACGAACGCTTGAATTCAGTTGGAACACCAACTGTACGTAATTCGAGATACAAGAAGCGAGCACATTGAAATATGGTAGTGAAGGGAACAAAATAAATGTTTTGTAACTTCGAAATAAATTCTATCGAACTGCTTGTCTTGAGTTTACAAGCATTTTATTGCTACATTCAATTCTCAGAAATGACTTCCTTTCCGCTTAAATTTCACTAATTGGTGCTACTTTCAAATGAAATGTGGCTATTAAATTTGACGTCAAGAGTGATCAATTATGCAAGATCTGTTAGCGCAAAAGTAGAGTGTTTCTCAATATTTATTATGAAATTCGTCTGATTACTAAAACACGCTTTTAGTTAATAAGCTGTCAGAATCCGGATACATTCTTATAATATTAATTAATTTGGAAATGGTAAGGAAGCGAGACAAGTCTAGGATCTTAGAAACAAAGTTTTCAAATCTTGAAGAAATAGTTTCGAGACCTATCAATAAATGGGCGCAGTTATGAAGCTGGGAACCGACTCCAAAATGAACATTTCGAGCAACAGGTGTTACAGAAGTCTTTGTAAATGCATTCAAATGAGGATTTTTACTTTTCTATAGAAATAAGGAACCGTAATGTAACCGTGTCACTAAACTATTAGGTTTTGTATTGAAAATAGGAAACGTTGGTCTATGAAATACATAAATCATCTTTAGAAGATGGAATTGAAGAAAAAAACTTCCGCATATTTATTGGCAATTTTCACGACAAACTATCATTATATGGACACCGAAGTACATAATAAATAACCTCATTTTTTGTAATTTCAAGTTATACACCTTCTGTTGATCTGTCGTTTGTACAGTTTCCATGGATTTTTTCTCTTGAATATCTAGCAATAGTCTCCTAACATTGCCGGATTCCATTAAAGTTTTGTAGTTAGGAATATCTAAATTTTTCAACAAGTCACTCACACTATGTTGAATGATTATGAGAAGTATGTCCTTCACATTGATACCAGGATCATTTCAAGGATACTCAGTGGACCTCCCTTTATCACTCGTTCCTTCATCAAAGCCCAATTGATATTCTACTGGTACTTGTGGAATTCGAAAGACTTTCTCCATGCTTGAAAGCTAATTTTATATACATATAGGTTTTATTCCTCTTCTTTTATTAGGTTTTCCTTGCCGGAAACGTGGCGTCAAACAAAAATTACTAGTAGATTGTCTCCTAATCATGGACACAGCAAAAGGTATTGAAAGACCCTTACTTTAAAAAAAACTTTCTCAAGTTACAGGCACACGTGTAACAAATATTATGTGGTGCCTATGAATTTACTAGGTCTCCGATTCAACAACCAAAATAATTGTGATATTCCTTTTAAAATCAGTGAGGTGATCGCTTATTTTCGACTAGAGAGGGTTGCCTCACCACACACATAATTGTCAGGAGAGTGCACATAAATTCTAGGTAATTTAAAATGAGAAAATTCTAACCTATAAACAAATAATGAGACACAATGAAAATATAAATAAAATCTAAAATGTCACTTATTTCAGATAAACAAACAGCACTTGTAAACATCGAGATTCATTATAGACGTAAATAAAACAAATGAAAAGTTATGTTACTCAGACTGTTGCCAACCTCACAGAGCAACTATCATTGCTTATTGATAATTAAAATTAAAATATTTCTCCGTATATTGGGAATCTAAATTGGGAAAAAAATTCCTTTGCTTCCATACATTTGCTGCATTACATTTCTCTACAATCGATTCAATATTTTTATCAATAAAACTCCTTCAAATACACCAATTTTCTATAACATTTTATTCCTAAAATAGTTATACGTCATTCCGCTGATAAAATGTTACATCAACAAAACATGAAGCACAATATGTGGTATGTTTCAATAAGATGTGTACATGTAACGCTCTAGTCTCTATGCAATCATCTGCAATGAATAACAGTTGCGCGAAGGCGACACTAAAAACCATAGCAAATTATCAGCCATTTTCCTTTCCGTAGTATCGCTTCTGATTGAATTAAGTGCATTTGTTGAATTGACGATTTTTTTTGTCGAACTGTATAATAATTTAAGAAGTTATTGACGAAAGAGTGATTTAAAATAAATCGTAAAAAACAGAATCGGCTGCAGTTTGGCTTAATGTTTGTTATTTAATTAAATATATCAAGAAATAATTAATTTTCAAAGTTCAAAAAGTTTACCTAGAAATGGATTCCTGAACGGTATGTGCAAATGCCATGTACCTACTGCTCACTGTTCGGAGGAGTACAAAGAGATATGTGTTTTCTGCTTTATTTTATGAGAGTATGTATGACACCATGAATTCTCAGTACTAAGAAAGTAAAGCAGGCCATTCACATATCTCCCAAAACTGAATTTTTGGAACACGGGAAGGAGAAAGCAATCGCCAAGGTTGAAGACCTATGAAATTTGGAAGAAGTGGAATTTGGAGTGGTGGATTTCCAACCATCTCAACATCCAAGACTTCATGACCCGATTCCAATTTGAGACCCCGATGCGAGGCTAGCGGCATATCAAAGGCTCTGCCTAGATTGAGACCTCGCGACGCGACTAGAAAATCGGAAATCTGCCGAGTGGGGGAAGGAATAGAGGGATCGAAGTGCTACGGTAGCTCATTTTGGAGCCTACATGAATGGCATGTGTTATTTTTCGATTAAAATGGGTGATAGGAAACGGACTTCGGAGAAATGGCATAGCTAGCCTTCAAGTGAATGTCCAGCTTAAAAGTGAAGATGGGCTAATTTTTTTCTGATTTCAAATATGCATTTTATACTTTATATGTGTTTTTTTTGGTAGTGATATCTTTAAATATGGATGCAAGCAGTAATTTAGACTAGCAAAGAAGCTAAAATTCAATAATCATTTAATTTAAATTGGAACACATAGTAAATATGTATGTCTGATTATTTCTCTCCTCTGGTCACATTTAAATTAGTGGTGAGTTCTTAAGAAATATGAGTGAATAAACTTAAAAATAACGTATTTTATCTTGTTTTGCAAAATCTCATTTTAAAAGCAGGTAAGAGCTCAAAGTAAAGAAGGCTGTATTTATTTATAAACATCTGAACAAGCAATGGGTTTCTCTACAAATTTGAAAGAAAGTGCTAAAATCATTGCAAACTAGTAAGATGTCATAGATACAGATGTAATGAAACTCACATCTTTTTAAAAAATTAAGAATAAGCAAAAATAATATTATTGATAATCTGCTTCAATTGCTTAAAGTTTCTGCTAAATTTTATTCCGAAATTATTTATACATCATTCCACTAATAAACTGAAATCAGTCTGTTATATCAACAGAACATGAATTCTCAGTAATTACAATCAACTGCAGCATGTTTCAATATGATGTGTACATGTAACGCTATAGTCTATATCTGCTCAGCTGCAATGTTTAACTGTTGCACGAAGGTTGTTGTATTAGTATCAGATAATCGTATGAGTATATCTCTGTGACATTGCATTAGAATAAATGTCATTATGTGCTTCGTATGCATTTTAGAGCATATATAGAGTGTCGTTTATTATTGTTGAATGTTCATTGTCAATATTTCAGTGGTATGTAAATTCATGTTTGTGTTACAAAAAATGTGGTGAAAATGGTTTGTTGTCATTACAACAAAAAGATTATACGACATACTCATAAATTATAATTTATGTTTAAGATTTAATGTACAGTGCAGGAGTCATTTCCGTTGAATGATTTATTTATATATATAAGGAAACAAATAACCATATCTTACATTAAACCTTTCCTCTAATCATATGAACTACCTAAAATAAATTATTCAAATTTTCTATCAACAATTCATCATTACACATTGATACAATACCAATGACACTATTAAGGATTAAAGCATCTAATAAATAATTAAAATTGAATATTTCTCGCTATACTATTTAATTTTTTTCCTTAGCGCAGTAAGAGCAAATAATTTTCCTTCAATTTTCTCCATTTTTGTATATGACATAAAATTATATTCACATTATTAGCGTTTAAACAATATTAAATAAGTAGCGATTTCAGAGCATTTATAGACACTTTATTTTGTAGTTGATTATGATATAGTTAGATCATGTATGACTGTTTTCCTGTTTTTACAGATACCAAGGTGCATTGAAGAGCTTTACGATTTGCATTTAAAGTTGCCTTGCATTTAGAAATTAGTTGCATTAAGAACAGAGGAACGAAATTTAAGCATTTAAAAATTCACATGTACATAGCATGGCTTGCGTTAGATACATACATATTCAAAGTCGTAAGGAGTAAGGGAATACTTCATATTAAACTAGTTTAAAATGTCATGGGCGTCAAATTAATTCAAGAAAAGTAATGTTAATACATTTAGAAGCAGATATATGAGATACTCTTATAATATTATAAATTATAAATTCTATTTTAAGTTTTAAAGAAAATATTAAATTTGGCTAAGTAATTTGTCAAATAAAAAACTATAATACACACACACATACACATGGAACGCAATAAAAAGTTACGTACATATAAAATATAAAAAATAAATTATAAATAAATAATAAATTTATAATAAATTTAAAATATAAATTCATAATTTAAAGGAAAACATTATCTATTTTCTTCCATTTTTTATTTATTCAATGCATGTGAAGATGTAAATTTATCAAAATATTTAGTTACAATTATGAACTTAAAAGTTTAATTTTGAAAGAAACTTAAGTTTTTTCCAATAATCAGTATCTTGATAACTTTATTTCTTATAATCACAAGAGCAAATGCACTACCTTTCAAATTGATATTAAATAGAAAGTTTTTTATATTTGATTTTGAATTGTGTAACATTACATTCAAATTCTAACGTAAATATTTTCCATTCTTAACAAACATATTTTTTATCCTACATTTAATATCAAATTATTATCTGTCAAAAAATATGTCCAACACCAAATACTTTGAACTATCAATTTTCATATCGACATCTGTTGTTTAATCTGTTTTTGAGAAATGGGAATATTTTTTTGCAATATAACTAAGTAATTTCAAACATAAATAATTAGTAATTGAATATTCGAGATATATATGTTGAAAATCTAAATTTTCAAAGGAATAGAAAATTAGGCGTATTCCAATCTATAGTGGTTTTGAGAATAAATAATAGTTATAAAAGAAACATTCAGAAGCATCTGCACCTTCTCAAAACAACCAACACAGATATTACAGAAACACATATTGCTTTTTATTTCGAGAACCATGCTTCCTTATTTAATCTACGGAAATAATTATTTGATCACGTACACTGACGCCCATGATCCTGATGAGTTTCGAAGTCACATAATAGGTCTGATAAAATTATTTCCTTTTTTGTGCTGCCTTTCTACAATCATGGATGCAGACACAGGTAGAAGAGCTTAGCTTTGCAGTTGTGTAACAAATGAATGTTATATTTTGGTTGCATCCCTAGGCTAAATAGATTCTCCATTTTCAACTTGTTTTTTCATTTGACTTTTTAATTTAATTTCATTAAATACTAAAACAGATTTATTTTGAAACCAGGCTTATTCTGCTACGACAGAAAGCATTTTTAGATATATTTTCGTTTGAGAATGGAGAATCTTATTTTTGTTTTAGTTACTTTACTTGGATAGAATGGTAGATTCATAAATTGTACCCTTTAAGCAAAATAGAATTTTTTTATTTAAGCCTTAATCTCTTATATAATGTTATTAATCTTCAAATTTAAAAATATAACTATTTTTAAATGATAAACCCATAAACGTATGCTCATTGCTCATACTTGTTTTAAGAAGTATGATCTTATCATTTAATATGTACTAGAGATAATTACTAGTTTTTAGTGAAACTTAGAAAGAGTAGTGGATCTTTGTTTACTAGAATATGCTTCATATTACATATTTTATAATTTTAATCTGATTAATAAGTTCTATTAAATCTTATAATATCAGATCAAGCTTATTCTGCACAATATTAAATTTCAGAATTAACAAAACATGAGCATTTTAAGTTCGGACAAACATTCGGCCCAATTCCATTGATAAATTCTAATTAGCTAAATAAAAATAAATTATTTAATTAAAATATCAAATTTACATTTCACGATATCCATAAAACCTAAATTAAATTTCATTAAATCAGGGAATAATATAATATCTGCCATTCTGTAAGCTTGCTTCATTTTAATATACACCTAAGATGTTTTCAAGGAAAGAAATATAACGCTTAAAGTTGAAGTCTTAAATTTTCTTTTTTTAAAAACATAAACGACCATCTATATAAAGAAATATATTTTTCAGAAATTCGAAAAATATTTAAGTGGAATAAATACAAATAATGCCATGTTTATAAACCTATGGCAATAATTCATAAACCTACTATTTCAACGATAAATAGGTCGGATTATATTTCTTTTCAAACTCATCTAAAAGACGAACGAAATTTCTTGAAAACATCTCATATTTTTAAGTCTAATGCATGCTTTGGTGTTTAATATTATGTTGTGTGTTTTCTTTTCTTAATTTATGCATATTTGATTCGGCATTTGTTGCTTGCATCATCAGATAAACTTTCATTATAGCTTTGCATGTTTCGGTGCATGTTTTTTGTGTGCTCAAATGCAGTTTATACGATTCTCAAAAGCCATGATCCCTTCAAGCTCCACCCTACTTTAACCGTATGTTTAGATTACGCCTTATACTCAACCACAATTCCAACCACAATTTTGCCCAAATATCAACTCTAGGTGTGCTTTTCTTATCTAAACCCCTAATGTAAATACTTACAATTATATCCAAACTATTTCTTTGTGACTGTTGTTGAAATTTTTTTACAACTTCTTTATATTTTAAACTGGTTTATTTGCATATGTTACCGGCATTCTGTAGAATACCTAGGGATTTTATAGAATGCCGAAAACTGCCCGGCAATGTCTGAAACGATTAATATTTCACACATTTCCTAGCATTCCATAGAATGCCAAATGACAAACTCCCAAAGTATGAAATACATGTCCAATTCTATTTTATAAGAAACAAAATTATGTGCAACTCAAAATAAAAATTATTGCCTTTTTTGGTGTAACAAGTAGGTTCATATTTTATTTTGTCTTCTTTAATAAGAAAGTCATAATTTTTTTTGTACAACTTTTATTTAAAATATGTAAAAAGAAATTAAAGTTTTCTAACGGCATTCTTTCATTATTTTTTTTAAAATAAGATTTGCATTTTTGAGGAATGAACGTCTTTTAAATAATAGCCTTTTCATCAACTTTTTTCATACTTTGCCTAAATAGCATTTGCCATTCTATAAAATGCCTAAGTATTATATCCAATGCCTAGGGAAAGTATATAATAATTCTCTTATTTCATACTTTGCCTAAAAACGCAGGGCATTCTATAAAATGCCTTGGTATTCTATAGAATTCCGGCGTTTCATACATTGCCAGTAACATATATATTATTACATAAAATTTAAACTTATGTAGAATGGAGAAAGTTTCAATTATTTGAAAATGTTTAATTTTCTGTGCATTCCAAACCAAAGATAAAAGATTTCTGCAAAGAAAGGAGAGTAATTCTAAATAAAAAATAGTATTTTCTATTTCAATTCTTGAAAAAAAAACCATATTTCTTAGTAGAAAAAATGAAAACTAATTTAGTATTTCCTTTCCAATTCACGAAATAATGATAAATTTAACTTGTTTTTTAGTAAAGAATAAAAAATACTGCAATTCGTCTCCCTAATGTATAACAGAAGATGGCTCAAGAATTAATTAACTTATTATCCCGTACAATATATTTGCATCGAATTATCTCAAATTTAAAATTAAAAACTAAAAGTTAGTCTCAGACGTTTATAATTCGATAAGAAAATTACGTAGAATCCATAAAAATTTCAACTGTCTTTTAGGTTCTCAGCTGAATTAAAATGGCAAAACATTCTCAAAATAGGTGTCATCCAATTAGATAGTTGAGAAAACAAACCAGTAAAGTGGTCAAGAGTTTGACAGAATGTTTTTAATCAGAATGATAAGTATAGATAAGAAATAAAGATAAATAATTCAAGCATTTGAAGATTTTGGGTGGAGATAAGATTTGATGGAGTTTTTATAAATGGAACAACTGCATTTATCCTTTCAATAGTTAAGAAGCACGTCAAATATTCTTTATTTAGCTACAATTTTCGTTCTTCGAGATATAAAATACTGCTCATGGATTTGGAATAAAAAACAAAAAATTGGCTATTAGCCTGAAAGTAAATTTTTCAAATAATTTTAAATGCTATTCCCTACCTTCCCTAAATGTTACTCCCTTTAAATTCTGCCCTACCTAAATATTTCTGAACCTATCTTTATAAAATAGCTTTGATTTTACTTTAAATTCACTTAATTGTACTGGATACGCTTAAATACATTTTATTGAGGCCTATACAGATGTCAAACGAATAAGACAGCATAAAATACTTTAACTTGATCATGACAAAAACTATTCTGATAATTCTGATGATAATGAGATAACTTTACTTATTATTTAGCAGAAAAAGTGTATTTTAATTTTTGTTATAGTTAGTAGATTATTTCTTCATTAATTTTAAATAAATGCAAATTTTATTTCTTTATTTTTACTTTAAATATCGAATATTTAGGAATTTCTGGCTTACTTTAAGACGAGATAAAACACAACAGTAATTCTATAATAATTAATTTTCCTTGGAGTGTTTAACTAATTCATAAGTGGTAAATGTCACAATTAAGTTTTACTTTCAGCTATTCTTATAAATATTTGAAATTTCCGTCAGAAATCTCATAAAATAAATGCATAATGACTCAATGAATTTTGCAAATATATTCAATGTATTCCTATTAATATTTTCGAGTTCAAATGTGAATAAATTTATTTAATGATGAATTTATTTATTGATGATATTTCCTTCCTGAAAGAAATTTAGTGTTTTCCCAACAATTTGCGGTTTGAGTCCCAATTATGAAGGAAAGTGCTAAGATGTATGATATTGTAATTCAAAATGTGTAGTGTATATGTAAATAAATGTGCTCATGTCATTGGAAATAGGAATGAAACAAAATCGCAAAACCATTTTAAAGAGATGAGTCATACTTAAAGTGCTAAATATATATTATAAACAAAGTATCTTTGGTCAGAATTTACCAGGTTTTAAATAAGGCACTTAGGATTCTTAATGAGGCAAAAAATATGTAAATTTTGAAACTATTTGTGATGGTTGTATTGATTACACAATTATGGAGTCGATGAAGATATAGGAATGCTCAAGAATTTCATGGGAGCATCAAAATCATATTTAATAAAAAAATAATTGAATTAGTGCTACGGACAACCTGATTATAGATCTTAAGGCTACGATGAAAAAATAGGCAAACTTCCTAGAAAACACCAGCCATATGTTTATGCTAGAAGGTAAAGAGAGACCAAGAGAAGCCATATATTTGCTGTTATAAAATGTGTATAAGTATTATTCTTCTTTCGCAGCGAAATTTGCATGCATAATTCTGTTACTCAACCGAAATTTTTCTTGCATATCTGTTAGGCGGTGATTTCTTAAAAAGACAACGACCTGTTGAATAAAATAAATGCCCTCCCTGTAGGCTATGAGGAAAAATGATCGGTTTGATTTGCATTTCCAACTATTAAAATTCGGTTCATATTTCTGAAAAACACCGCATATTATCACTAAAATGCTTTATGAAAGATCACATATCATTACTGTTGTTTCTCATAGAATTTAAATAAATTTATTTTTGTATAATCATGAGAGTTGATAAAATTTGCAAAGTGCTATCAGGGTTTCGAATACGTCAGAATAGAATACGTAAAAGCAATAAAGTAAATTATTTGGTTATTCTGAAAGATAAACCGCATCTGTATTAGACACAAAAAATCATTATTCAAGACATTCATTGAGTCAAATATCCTCAGATAATTGCTTTTTTCGTTAAGGGTGAAGTTTTCTGAAGTAAAATATATTTTAGCATATGTTACTCTAGTAAGATTCTTAGTATTTAGCAATGAAAGTGTCATTTTCTTTATTAAATTATTTCTTTCGAAAAAATACTTACATTAAGGTATTGGTTCAGCTCTAATTTGCATACAATAAACACTTTATCATACATAATTAACCTCTTTGAATATACATGAAGGCTAAAAGAGGGAAAAGGAATAACTGAGTGACTAAGGATAATTAATCATCTTCAAAAATATCGAATTTGACAGTCATTTAGAGAAAACTGATGAATTCATTTCGTGGAAAATTAGTTTTTGAAAATTATGATAAACCAAATAGATTCTGTCATAAGAAAATTGTCACCAGCATTTCTTCGGAAAATTGAATTTTTCTGTTGGAGAATGAGATTTCTTAACCGAAATTTCAATTTCATTTTAATGTTTTACGGTATATTGAAATAAGCGACTTTTTTCTACACAAAAATTTCAATAAGTGTATAATATCAGCCTTCGGATATCTTTTATGCACTTATATCTGATTAATGCACATTTAATGATGGCTAATAACATCAATTTGAAATACTACCGAGATTTTATATAGCTGAATTTTTCTTCTCCCGAAATGAATTCTAAACTAAGTTTCAATTCAATGCACAAATCTTTCATAAAAATTCTAATGTACATATGATTATTTAATTTATTAAATTTTTGATGATGAAATTAACAAAATAATTACAATTAGCAGAGTGTTTTTTTAATCGTGCGGATAAGAAATCATTATAAATTACTTCTTCCATTTCTGTTTTTTTACTAAATAAACATATGAAACCTTTCGAAATAGAACCTTAATTAGTTAATTAATAGAAAACAAATACCTTATGATAGATATTATTATAAACTCAAACCACTAATTGAAGAACTTACAGTAATTGGAAAAGTAATTATTGTGATTAAAAAATGCAATTTTTTCTAGAAATGAAATGATTTTGAAATCAATTTCATTATCTTTTCTATTTTAATATTTTTCCTGCATTGAAACATAAATGAACATTTATAAAATGTCCCAAGACCATGCATATATTAAAATAAGGCTTTGTGCGGTTCGCGAAGTAGCTAAAAATTTTATTTATGCCATTTCGCTTAATATGTTTTTATTAAATTTAACATAACTACAAAAGTACAACCCAATTACTTATTATTTATATTTTTGTTTAATATAAAATTTCAGAACAGAACATTAGAAAAGTTATCGCAGCCTATCAAGCTAGTTATCATTTATTAAATAATAACTACGCGTCATAACACTTTTGTGTTTTTCGTTTTTAAAAATTAAAAAAAAACCTCTATGTTTATACATATGAAAAAAGCCAGATGGCTGATATTTTTAAAACAATCTTATTAGCGTTTTTATGTATGTTTTTTTCCCTCTTTCTTTTGAAATAATACATTTTGATGTTCAGATCTCCTTTGTCTTTTGTTGGGTAATTTCGGGCTTAGAGGAGCTATGTTTGGCGTAATGCAAGCTTCTTACAGAAAAATTTCCCAATTATTATTTTGAATCCATTTCGTATAAAGTCCTTAGCCCTTGAAAAAATGGACTAGAATGGATTCCTTGTTTGTTTTTTCAGATTACCTCTGAGTTAATCTTTTTTTTTTGGGCTTTCTTTGTATGATATTAATTTAAATTTATAGACTGATTTACAGATACAAGGAAGGAAATATTATTCCTCAAGCAAACCTCATTTGTGAAAAGAAATTTGTGTGAGCCATTTTCACGTCACTACTTTCTTGCTGAGCATCATTCACACACACATGAAAAGAAACTTCCTACCCAACTGTTACTAAGACTATTTATCCAACAAATGACTGCTAACAGCATTCACTGACATTTTTTGCTCCATTAAGCATAACGAAACCTTGGAAGCGATTTGGAAGCTAAAGGCTTTCCTAAATGCTCAGAGACATCAAAGAGTTGCAAGACTTCTTATAGCACAGAAGAGGACGCAGTTTTTGCCATAGAAAATAAAATACTTCCTATCTTCCAAATATATTCGGTAGAATGAAGCTTTTCTTCATAACGGGAATTCGTGCCAAGAATGTAGATAGTCTATAGAGACTTTGTGATTAGAACCTTATACGGATTTAGTAAATACGATTAAGCTTCATCAGTATGAACAGACCTAAATATCATTTATAAAATCATTTACATTTACAGACTGATTTACAGATACAAAGACAATATTATTCCTTAAGCAAACCTCATTTGTGAATAGAAATTTGTGTGAGCCATTTTCACGTCACTACTTCCTTGCTAAGCATCATTCACACACATAAAAAGAAACTTCCTACCCAACTGTTACTAAGATAATTTATCCAACAAACGACTGCTAACAGCATTCACTAACACTTTTTGCTCCAGTAAGCATAACGAAACCTAGGAAGCGATTTGGAAGCTAAAGACTTTCCTAAATGCTCAGGGACATCAAAGAGTTGGAAGACTTCCTATAGAACAAAAAAGGACGCGGTTTTTGACATAGAAAATAAAAATACTTTCTATCTTCCAAATATATTCGGTAGAATGAAGCTTTTCTTCATAACTGGAATTCGTGCCAAGCCTGTAGATAGTCTATAGAGACTTTGTGATTAGAACCTTATGCGGATTTAGTAAATACGATTAAGCTTTATCAGTATGAACAGACCTAAATATCTTCTTTTTTGTCCTGAACCACTTACAGTAAACTATGGAAACTAGTCTGTACAAGAAAAATAAAACAAGGAATGTTTTTAAGTCTTTCGGTTTTTGGTGTAAGTACGTGCAATAAATATAGTATTGTCTTAAAGAAAGTTTTCATTCACTTTTCTTTTATTTATCATTTATAGTAAGAATGGTAGTAAATTTAGCCGAATTTCACACAACTTAGCAGAAATATTCTTTGGTCCACTATAAGGAACATGAAAGATTTTATATCACAGAAAATAATTGAAAATATTTATTATTTTATATATTTCGATTAAACCTAAACAGCACAATATTAATAATATAAGTTATTTTATCTGTTAAAGATTTCAAGAGTTTGCTACAATGGAACCATCAAGAATGTTGATTGTCATGAGCTAAGAAATCTCAGTCTCTTTTTTTCTTCAAGCATTTTTCTTTGCAGAATATAGCAAATGCAAAACACATTGACACTTGAATAAATTGAGCATGGGGAAAAATTTACTATTTAAAAAATATTTAAAAAATTCATGTGATTTTGCGTTTTGAAAAACAGCGATATTTGACAAACATCCTGATATTGTATAGCTCTTATATAAATTATTATTTTTTTCAAAAAATTTGGAAGGTCGATGGTTTAACGAAAATTGTACTAGTCAGTAAAAATATTTAATTTTGTATCAAATGATTTAAAATAGTCAAGGCCCTTTCAGCAACAACAAATGTTATTTTACGGTATCCTAATGAAATATTAGACGTTTTAAAGCATAGTGATTTTAGAATAGGCAACAGTAATAGAAAATAGTTCTCCATTCTACACAAGTATGATATTATCTAAAAATAAACAAGGAGTAGTTGTTACAACAAATTATTACTTTGGTTTCTTTACATTTTCAGCGAGTTTCCGACTCCAGGATCCTTCAGTTAGCCCCGACAGTAGAACATCAAGCTCAAGTTATGTTAAGTATTTTGAAGCGGTATTCTTGGCATACTTTCTCAGTTGTGACGTCTCAAATTGGCGGGCACGACGACTTCATCCGGGCTATTCGAGATCTCATTCAAAGGGGATTCAGCAGAGATTTCAAGTAATGTGACAAATGATTTTATGATGCAATTGTTGATGAATTAAAATATAATGGGTGTATTTATTTTCCGCAAACTTATTGATTATAAAGATTGATCAATTTTTTTAGAAGAAGAAGGCTGAAAAAGCCTTTCTATTATTGTTCTTCCTATAATCCGAGCATTTCTCGAAGAAGTCTCTTTTATTTTCAAGAGTTAGAAGTTAGAAAATGGTACTGTCTGTCCACCACCAGAACTCTGCTCGCCAAGTTGTCTCTTCGACAGCGGTCGCTATAGCAACTGACTGTGTAAGGGAAGACCCATTTCGAAGTTGGGGTTTTATTTTATTCTGATCGCCAATTTTACTGCGGTACGAAGAGTACATCATTCGTAAACTTCTACCTACACGAAATGAATTCCTCCTACAATAACCTGTTTCTATAACGGCCGTCGTCAGCAAGAAAACTTGGCGAACAGAGATCTTGTGGCCGACAGACAGTAGTTGCCTTTTCAGTACATGTACATAAATATAAGAGACCGAATTTTGGTGCATTTTCAAACCCTTATCCAACTGTTTAATGGCCTGAGAAGAACAAGATAGTTTGAAATTTTGTTACAATATTACTTTATTTTACCATATTGAGAATACCCAATCGTACATCTAAATGTTACGAGGAAAATTAGAAACAGGATGCTTTCGTTCCCCAATAAGCGAATCATTTCTACTCATGCCAAAAATGCACAATTTGCTGTATTGCTTGATGACTCTTCTAAGCTAGATCAAATATTTTTATTACAAAAATTACGATTTAATTTTTTCAGCTTATAAATACACTGATTATAAGATTTAAAAATGTGGGTAAATCTTTATTAGGTAAATAGAAAATTTTAGCACTGATATTTATGATATACTGAAAATAAAATTATTCTAGTTAGATGCAAAAAATTTACATTTAAATTATTGAAATAAGCTCTCTCCCTTTCCCTTATTTGTGTAATCTCTAGTGATGAAGTTTATTTCAATTTCTTCAATGTTGTTTCATATAAAATCCCTCGATGGCTCGTATTCCAAGCAGTTAAATTTTTCAATTGAAATAAAGACCAAGTTTTAACGACTATAACCATAAGTAACTGCACAGTAGTGTCTCGCTAATTCGTACTAGATGGAACAGGACCTTGTCCAGATTAAGCGTAACTTATCTTAAAATACACGTTGAACAAGTTTTAGATGGTTAAATCTATGAAAAACAATGTATTGTTTTCATAAATACATACTTTTCTAACAGCTTAATTTTAATGCTCTTGTATACGTATACCTAAGTTTTTAACCTACGAACTGATGTGAGATTAAGAAGAACTGATGTAGATTTCTTTTAAATCTCGTCCGAATTTATCGGAAGTCCGGACAAGCGAGGTTCGGATTAGCGGAACTCTACTGTATTATTCCTAGCCCAGAAATGCTATTAATTGATTGTTGCCCCATTCAGTGCCTTTTTCAATACAGCATAGAAAATCCAAAGTTCAAATCCCAAGATCTTGGTAATCCAAAGTGATAAACAGCCTTTTCAATATGAGTTATATTAACCTTTCAGCGGGCGCATTATAATTTCTTTCACGAGTAAACTCGTCTCGTACTTTTTACGACACAATAGTTTTCTTCCCTTATGCTATTGTAATTGCAAGCCATTTCATAATATTAATAAGAGACTTAGTAGACAATCAAATATATACATAACGAGTGAAAATTAAATTTTAAAATTATTTGTAAACCCTAAAAATCTTCTGAAATAAACTGACATAAATGGTATTTTGTACATTTAATTAATCATACATACAGGGTGTCCAACAAAGGACTCCCTGATTTTAAAATTAAATAACTCGGAAACGGAGATAGATAGAAGAATGAAACCAATGGTATGTGTATTTTGAAAGCCATAAAAATCTGATACCGAAGTTTCAGAATTAGTTACATATGTTACCAGAAGGTGGCGCTGTACGCTGTAGTCGTAGCACGGAGTCGGGAAAAAGGCTATAAACAGTTCTTCGCAAGCAATCGTTGCAGTACCATCACAATCGATTCAAAATCTGCACCTTTCGCAGCACAGATATGGCGCATACCAAGAATGAAATTTTCAGCCACCCTCTGTAGTGTGTCATAGGAAATGCAGGCACGTGCACCAAAGATCAACTCTTCAAGCTCGTGCAGTGTTGCAAGATTGTCCGGAAAACAGTATGTCACCCTGTGCCCCACAAGAAGTAATCGCATGGAGTGAGATCGGGTGTTATGGAGGCCAATCAATTTCTGTTCCAGTAAAAGTGGAAAAGTTCAACTCAATTATTCTATTCTGGAAAGTTTCAAATTTAATTACCATTCGCTGCCACCGTTTCCTTTGACACACTACAGAGGGTGGCTGAACATTTCATTCTTGATATGCGCCATCTCTGTGCCCATTTTGAATCGATTGTGTTATGATTACAACGATTGCTTGCAAAAGACTGTTTATAGCTTTTTTTCTGACTCCGTGCTACGACTACAGCGTACAGCGCCACCTGCTGGCAACATTTGTAACTAATTCTCAAACATCTGTATCAGATTTTTATGGCTTTCAAAATACACATACCATTGGTTTCATTCTTCTATCTATCTCCGTTTCCGAGTTATTTAATTTTAAAATCAGGGAGTCCTTTGTTGGACACCCTGTATTTAGATCTATTATCTTCAGCATTGATCCAATTTCATTTTCTATATTTTTTGCGTATGTTTTGATTCTATGAAGAGCATTCACAATATTTTTTGTTTTTGAATTTGCATATTCTATTTTACACCATCTAGTGGTTTTTCTTTACCAACATAAAAGTCTTCATCTTCAATCAATTTCTCTGGATCGGCGTCAACTATTAATTGCTTAGATTAATTGATTAGATTATAATTGCTGCTGATATAACTTATGTCAATATTTTCATCACTGATGTCATCATTTTCTATCCATAAATATTCCCTAGCTTTGATTTCATTCAGCAAATAATTCTTCAAGAATTCGTGGAATTCCACTTATTATTTATATGTAAAATGAAGCAAAAACTCGCCGCAATGCTCGATTGGTAAAAAATTACTAAAATAAAACTTTAAAAAGTGAAAAAAATGTCAACTTGCACGAGTGAGCGCGCGGCGTAAAATTTATGAAAGAAGCGCAAAACAATTTGAAATCAAAGAATGCACTTTCTGACAGTTTTGAACGCCGTATGTGAGAACAGAGTACAATATATTCCTTTTGTCGTAAACGATTCAAAGCTGCATTCGCTGAAAAGGTATTTATTCATTCCCCAGCTTTCATTATTATTCAACTCCTTTATTCGTAGTTTCAAATACGCTTTTAAGCAGTAAATGGCGTTTTATGCGTTTTCAAATATTTTTCAAAGTTTTATCTACTATGCAAATACCTACAGAATAAAATATAATCTTTTCTCCTTTTTTCTAGACTTGAGATTTTAAAAATTATAACTTTGAAATCTGCCGATAAAGAAGGTTACTACACCGAGCTTGAAGATGTCGCTAACAGCGAGGCTCGCATATTTCTCCTTTTTTCAACCAGAATGGAAGCCCAGGAGATTATGAAGGCGGCCAAAGAACTAGGAGTAACAGGAAAGCAGTACGTTTGGATAGCTTCGCAATCAGTCGTGGGGACGGGGATTGAAGCCAAAGTGGAGCACTTTCCGACAGGCATGCTAGGTAAATGAATCATTCATGATATTTGATAAAAGATGTTTCTAAATAACATTCGCAATTCATGGATATGTTTTCTCTCTTCTGACGATAAGTTATTTAAAGAAAGTCGAAATAGAAAAAAAGAAGAAATGGCATTGAACCTCTATATATCGAACTTGAAGATTACCGGGAAAATATTCATTCCGATAAATAAATATATCATTTTATAGTAAAAATAACTATTCATAGTTGCTATTTGAGACTTTAAGAGGACATAAATTAATTAAAGTATCAAAGAAATTTATCTTAAGGTATCCGACTGCTTTAAAATCGTCGTTTCTGATAAAATTATCAAAACACTTTTTATGACTACATTTTGTAGCCTGTTTAACCAGCGTTCTGAAACTGTCTCACTTTTTACTCTACGTAAATTACAAATGGAGTTACAGCTGTTTTATTACCGAACTGTAAGCATTATTTTATGTTGCATGAAAACTTTGAATGTGTTTTCTGAGAAATGATATTTTTGAGCAAAACTGTCGACTGTAAAAATGATTTCTCAAAAAGTTATTCAAGTATTGAATGAAATTTTCTGAGATTGTTTTCTGTAATAAGCTTGATGTTTTCCTCTAAAAACTACGGTCAATTTTAAAATCAAGTATTATTTTTAAGTGCTTAAATATAAACGGAAAGCTTTTTTTATGAAAAATTACCAGTTTAGTAAATATGTTCAGCTATATCTGAAAACTATTTTGAAGTACAAGAAATATTTTAGAGCATAACACAGATAATTGTCATAAAAATGTACTCCTACAAGGATTTATGTATATTTAGAATATAATTTTGTCTGTGGTTGTTAGCGTAAGGCAAATATTTTAGTAATTTTTCTTCAAATTTCTCAGTTTTTTTAAAAAAAGTATTATTTTGAAAGACTAATTTTAGAATATTTTCATAGTTTTATAACATATGCAGTTGAAAAATAACATTAAAATATATATATATATATAAGTTATTTTTCAAAAAAATGTCTCCGAACACAGTCGGATACCTTAAAAAATGTAAAAACATGCATGGAATTTACAAATTTTCTTACAATGTACTAAACAATGTATGTCCACATACAAAAAAAATAACTATATATATTTTTTTTATTTTTGGACAAATTAGGCCCTAATGTTGTATTGAACATAATCTTATGCTCAAGTCATTTCAAAATAATCACTTTAATTCAGAAATTTAAAATTTTCTTCAAATATGTTGGGAATAAATCTGAGGTCGTGTCGAGCAATGAGGAATGCTTCCATTAATTTTTTTCTAGATGATATTTCAATTAATCTCCGTTGTAATCATCAGTTTTGGATTCATTCTAACAAAAGAAGTTGTTCAATAAATCCTAAATTCAGGTGGGGTAATCAGCCAAAATTTAGTTCTACTTCACACAAAAAGTGCTCGAATTGTATTCCGCCATTTATTATGATACTATCCCACCAGTTATTATCATTCCATTTCGCCTTTTTTATCGGTATTGGATTATTAATTATACCCCAATTTTTATAACATATGTAGAAATTTTCTTTGACATACAGACATTGTTTTGCTAATAAAAACCAAGATTCCTGAAGAAATTTTTATTCATAGAATTTCGATGTATGGAAGTTCGATATATGGAAATTCGATTATAATTATCGCCTTAATACAAATAAATGACAATGTAATTTTGACATTTAATAAATTAATACATTAGTCGCTCATGCCCAACTATTTTTACAGACATTGAATGGAGTACATTTATCAAACTTGGCCGTATACTATCTTCACCCTTAAGAAGCCGAAAAAACTTGTAACACAAAATAAATAAAGGCAATTTCTCAAGTAAAACTAATTTTCTATAGTCCTTCTTGAAAGTAGGAAAAACATTAAATTGAGAATGAGTGAAAGTAAAGTCTGATTTAGGATTAATTACGGACCAAAATTCTTCTAAATTTCCAAACTTATAGAAATGTGAACGAATCAAAAGTAGCTTTAACTTTCAGACAACATATTTATCTGGAAAAGTTATTAATATTTCTGCTTCAAATTAATCCTGAATTATTAAAAATTGCTCACGAGCACACCAGAAAATTATGTTCAAACTTAATTAGATATTTACGTTGCACGATTCATAAAGGTCGAAATGTAAAATTTATTTTTTAAGGAAAAGTAAATTGCTAATTGCAATCCTATCTCATCTGAAAATAATTATAAGAAATATTATAAATTCGTCAATGACTTAATATCTAGTCATCAATATAAATTTCAAAATTTCTTTATTTTCCTTTTGCAGCATAAGTAAACTTTTTATATTTCACTACATTACTTTCAGGTTTTATTTATCATTGTTATCCTTAGTTTAGATGCGAAAAAATATATTTAGAAAATTTACCTAGCATGCGTTTCTAAACTAAATATTGCCATTTATTGCTCTAGAGCAGCGTTTCCCAACCTTTTTGGTCGTGACGACCACCTGTTATGTAAAGAAAATTTTGCACACTCACACACACATATATATATTGCATCAATTAATTTTAAGTATATTTCCATATTAATATATATTATTATAATGAGTTTAATTTAAATTTATAGTTTTATTTCTTAATGATGTTTAGTATAGTATCTATAACATAATTTAGTAATAATATTTTCACTTTAAATGGGGAGCTATATTTTGTATAAAGCTCATGTCATAACAATAGCTAAAACTATGAATTGGTAAACATTTATATTTTCTCGTTTCTTATCTTGGAATATTTTGGAGATTTATTCCCATACTACTTGTTTTTTCCAACAATTGGCTTTCTCAGAGGGTTGGAGCCTTTAAATTCGGTTTAATGCGACATATCAGTTCACAAGGTATTTGATTGTTGGAATTCCAATTTATGGGTGGTCTTTTCATAGTAATCTAACTAGTATTAATACATTAGTTTATAATTTCTTCTTTTTGTATTTCATTGTCTGATTAGTAATAAGGTAACATTATTTTATTTTTAATTTTAATTATTAGTTTAATAAGTGTTTATATTGAAAATGTTACTTGACTTTTGATTGTTTGGAATATATATATAGTGTGTGTGTGCGCGCGCATGAAAAACCAATGACAAAACCAGATAAAACGAGAAAATTGGAAAATGTTAAATAATGGAAAGAATAATCTGGTAAACCGCTCATCCGGAGGAGTTCTGATATTCATAGTGCTTTTTTTCTGCTAATAACTTAGGAATAAACGTTAAAATAAGCTGTTATCTCTCCAAAAGCACCAATCGCAAAGCAAAAAAAGACATTTCTAGAGTGAAAAGGATGCTTGGCATTTTCAAAGTTTAATATTTGTTTTCTTTTATATTATACACATATAGGATTAAAAATGTATTGTTTATAAAACAAAAATGAGTGAGACTCTTGAGGCTCCCCTGACTTGATTAGCTCACCGCGACCGCCCACTAATAGGCCATCCGAGGCCCACAAGAGGGCCGCGACCATAGGTTGGGAACCGTTTCTCTAGAGCATGGTTTTATCCCACTTTTTCTCACAATACTCAAAAGGGAGAACAGATCCCTTCTAACGGAGTAGTTTCAACACACAAATATACATCCAGCCACGTCCTCATCCATATTAAATTTTCATCCATCAAATTATCTGTCGAAAACTCTAAGACTCCTTGTCAACTTACAGTGACAAATTGAGAAAATGTCTGTCAGTTCGGGATGTGATATCTATTCTTACTGCCGAAAATGCTGTATCTTTGAGCCACATATGTGGAAACATCGAAATCCTTTGTTCGCAAAGATTTCAGCAGAAACAAATAGATGTCAAATATTTTTCTTCATAATTTTATCTTCTACATCGTTATGACAACCAAGAATGAATAAAAGACGTCAAGGGCGGAAAGATGAAGAATTAGAATTTTTGAATATCATTCAGGCACAAAAAGTAAAGAACATTTGTATTCTCCCTGATAAAAAAAATCAGCGACTCAATAAATTACTGGTGTCAGGTGTCATGAATGCACGGCAGTAATTTTAATTGAAATGGAATTTAAAGAGTGTGAAAGATTAAAAATAAAAATTATCATTGTTAAAATTAAATTTTGATTTGAATAAATATATGATGCAGAGTTTGAAATAATTTATCTCTTTGTTGACATGTAGAACTGAATATTGTTTCAATCTAAAATTACATGTTCAGCATGCAACATTGTTTAAATTTTGAAACTGATTAATAATCAACGATTGTAACAAGTTTCTAACAGCACTAAACATTCATTTCAACAGAAAAAACAATAAGATCGGGATAACGAGCAAAAATAGAAAAAAACCCGAAAATGGTTAAAACATAAAAAAAAACATATTGTTACAAAATTCTTTCTGTGGGTGTATGGTGTAAGCAGTCGAACACGCAGGATAATGGAAAATGAAGGTTTATTCACAAATATGCAGGAAAACACATAGCACAGGTAACAGGAAATGATAGATCTTGCACAGATTAGAAACATAAACTGACAATAATTCACAGGTAATAACAGTTCAGCACTTTGAGATTTAGCAACACAAACAGTCAGCAAATCACTAATAACGACAATAACAGCACTTTCAATAGCTCTCAGCTCATCAGCTTCCTAGCTCACACTGCAGACGAAACTCCAAAGCCGTCCCAGTTGATCAACACACTAATACTCAATACCTCTCGGCGTCTAACAGCTTACTAGCTCGCACAGCGGTTAGAACTCCAAAGACGTTCGCACTCCAAGGCGATCCCAGTCGATCAACACGGTCAAAGTCGATCAACTTTCACTCACTCCGTGAGCCAAGCACACTCCTTATATAGTCTTCCCGGCAGTCCGTGACGTCACATGGAATTATCTAGTACCTTTAATCGTATCTTCTCTCCTAGTAGACATACCGAGAAAATTCCAGCACCTATGAGATTCCATATTTCGTCGCCAAAGTCGCCAAGCTCGTCACCAAGGTCAGGGGTCCAGGATTGGCTGCTGCCAGTCACCCCATACTTATCCCTCTAAAAGTCTCTTCCCACCCACTAAGACTAAATTTGCTGGGAAGCGACTTCCCATGCTTGTAACAATATGATCATTGTATAAAAATTTAAATAATATCAGGATAATTTTCTTATGATATCAATTTATTTACGAACTGAAACAGAAAAGTTTGCCTTTAATTCTTCCTTTTACTTGAAAATTACTGAATATAAAAAGCACATTTAAGCTAGAATTTCAGGTAACAAAAACTGTTGGAATAATAAAAATTTTTAGCTTTTCTCAATGAGCACATTTTAAGTATAGAGTAGATTTTGAGCAGATGATACCTTTTTCAAAGTAATATTTTTGTTATGTAACAAATGTAATAAATTATTTTTCAAGGTATATACATCAATGTCACTACAGAGAGATTGAATGTAGAAGTGGAGAGAGCAGTAAATATATTTGCTCACGGAATAGAGTCTTTTTATCACGATTCTAGAAACTCTAACTTAAGTCTGTCGCCGACACTCAGCTGCAATGGAAACGGTCAATCAAGATGGAACAGAGGAGATGTTATATTCAGGTGAGAAGAAATTATTTTGATATAATATCGAAACCATCAAGTGTTCATATAGAATATGAGATTAAGTTTTTGCATGATGAACCTCAAGTTATGGCTTGTTTCGTTTGAATCTTATCCTAAACTATTTCTTTAATATTGAAATTAAATTTATTATTCAAATGAAATTAAAAATTCCAAAAACTCAAAAAATATTAAGTTTCTGAATTAGCCTCATCATAGCAACAAAATAAAAATTTGAATGAAAAAAATTGCCTTTGAAGGGTAACAATAAACCCTTAAATATACATATTTTATACTTCATGTCTTTAAAAAACTAATTTCTAAATAAAAAAAAAATAAAAATTTTACCTTCCAGCGGGCGCTCGTATGCAAGAGAAACTTGCATTGTGCATCGTATTGCATATTTATATCTTTCTTTTATATATTTAAATGCAATTTCTATTTATAAAATCTTTGTTTAAAAATTAAGCTAATAAATACAGCTAAAATAAATAAAATTTGCATTTATTTTTGTAAACAGAACGATATATATATGTAAAACGATGTACGATATGTCGTAAAATTTGCGTAGGCACGCCCTCTGGAAGATTAATTGAAAACTGTTTATTTTATAAGCAACTACAGTTTTCAAAAAATACAAAAAAATGTTTTTGTACGAATAATAAAATATCAAAAATGTATGTAAAAACATATCATGTTATTACATTGTTTTCTATTTAATGATACAACTGCAATAATTCAGTATTCTACGGTTTTTTTCTGTTTAATTTCAAAATAAAATGCCTTACTAATTTCTTTATTAATTTGTCCTCCAAACACTTTTGTGGCAATTTTTTTTAATTCTATCACATGATGAAAAATTTCCCTTTCTTCATTTTCAGGCATATGAGAGGTGTCACAATAAGTGCTAAACCACCAAGTAGACCCATAGCTTTCAATTTAGACGGTACTTTAAAGGATGTAGAAATACATGTCATGAATTTGAAGTTTGATCGTTGGGAGCAGGTAAATATATTTTATTATAGTCATTCTCGAAAGTTACTAGGGAAAGTTTCTTCTTTAGAAATGGGTTTCTAACACATTCATATTCACTGGGGAGAAATATCTCGTATACAAAATATAAATGTTATGTAATTTAATAAAGTAACATAATTTTACGTTTCAACTTCAGCACCTATATTCTTTTTATAAAAGAAGCAGGATTTTTCAACGATTATTGATTGTAATTTTAAAATTATAAAATATACTAATATTTTAAACTAAACTTCTAAATTTAAGATATTTAACCCTTAACCCTTTATAGTTCTCTGGTATAAATAGTTACCACCTACGAAAGATTTTTTCTCATGTCTCGAAACATTATTGTTAAATGATTGTTAAATGATAAATAGTTTAATTGGATGCTTAACATTCCATTGAGCTAAAATAATAACCTAGATAAACATTAATTTTATAGTTTAATCGTAATTAAATTCAAAAGTGGTTAGTATGCTTACCAATGCCCGCTCACGGCTTGAGTGTTTTCATAAGGAAATCATGTTACAGCATATGTCATTAAATTTCAACTCACGGAAATTTTTCAGAAGTAAAACGAAGTCGTATTTTGTTCTTTATATCTAACACATTCTTATATTTAAATATCAGCATTTGTTACTGAATTTATTTAATTTAAATTCAACTTTCATTTTTAAAATTCAACAAAAACTGTTGATGCAGGAGGAGTTTCTATAAATTCGAGATCTTCCTGTTAATGATCTTATGCATATTTTGATTTAAATTTTGGTGTGTTCATTATTTAAATTCCCTAGTTTATGAATTTTTAGTTTCTTTATCAGCACAAAATGTGGTTAAGATATTATTAGTAAAATTGTGTTAGGTTGCAACAGTTTTATTTTTATGCAATGTAGCGCTCCTCCTAGCTGTCCCATCAGATACAAAATGAACTTCAAAATTTAATTTAATTAATTATTTAATTTCAATTCGAATAAATTACATGGGTTTTTACTGACAAATTTACAGAAAGATGTTTTAAATTACCTAAATTAAGTGGTAAATATACTTACCAGTGAACATTCTAAGATATTTTTACCCTTAATGCTCAGTGGTAAGTATGCTTACCACTTTCAGATTCCCCTGAATGATCTCTGGTAAGTATATTTGCCACCCCCCTATTTCATAAATTATTTGTTAAATCAGCAAACGTGTGATGTTTTTGTATTTACAACATCAGTTTAACATAATATAACCCCCAAAAAATTATTTCGAGATGCCCCGGAGTTATGTCCTATAAAGGGTTAAACTTATTCTATTATACAGGTGTCCATCCTAATGGGTCTAATAACTAATTCCTAAACCATTATATATGCAGTCGACGCTCGTTATAACGACCACACATTATAAAGACCATTCCATTATAACGACCAGTGATAAAATCCCCAACTGTGTTTCCCTAAGCACTTTGTTATTTTACTTCCGGTATAACGACCGTACAGTAAAATGTCTAATCAAAATACAACGTCCGAATTCAGCAAACACTCTTACCGGTATTTTTCAAAAAAGAACATGTTTCTAAACGTAAATGACCTTGATTATTGTATTGCCCAGCTTTGTAGATGTAGAGTCTTCAGTGTTACAGTTCAACTTTGACGGGGGGCGGGGCGGGGTGAGAATTGCCACTCACCACAGCGCGGAAATTAGAATAGCCTAGAATAAAAAAATGTTTCAAGTGCTATTGAGACTTTAAAATGTTTTTGTGAAAGGCAGAACATTATTTATTATATTTAACTGAAATAGAAAATTATCTTCTGCAAAAAGCATATATGCATAAAAGACAAACAAACATTTCTGATTTTTTCTTTCGAAAATAAATGTTTTGAACCCTTTATTTTTTACTTTAAAATCTCTTATAGAAATATATTTTTAATTAATAAAATTTTATTTTAAATACCAATGATAAAAAATAAGTTGAGTATTTAGTTGGAAGCTCTTTGAAAATCGCCTATTTATATGGAACTGCAGAGCGAGCATGTGTACAGTTTTTAATTATATCCACTATAGCGACCACTCTTTATAAAGACCTTTTTCTGTGGGAAGCAGAGGGTCGTTATAAAGAGCGTCGACTCTATAAGCATACGCTTACGGTTGGAAAAATGATTTGATTGGCTTAAAAAATTATGTTTCATGTCGTTTTACTTAATAAATGTGCTGCTAAAAATTACAAAGTCTAAAATTTTATACAGTCCCCCAGTCCTATTAATCAAATTCCGTTAAATATTTTTGGAACCCTAATATTTTAAATAAAAAAAGTTCCACACTTCTGAGACTAAAAATGAACGAGTAATGAAGCTTTGAATTTTATTATTAAAAGTCAATCAGAGAACATTTAGAGCAAGAGCTTAGAATTAATTGGCTTAGTTTCCTCGCGGGGGCTATTTAAACGGTTTACAATCGTCTAAAATAAGGATATTTAATTATTTCATAGCCGCAAACGCCTATCAATATAGATATGCTCTGTTAAAATATGGGACTACAGAAAGTGTACACTTATTGAGAAAGAAAAAATTCTGAAATTAAATGAAGAAATTTTCAATGAGTTTCAATTTCATGAACTCAAGCAATCCTTCTAAATACTAGTCAAAATTATTCAATGTAAATGTTAAATTCTACAAGATTTTCGTATTATCGTTTGGACGACTTTTATTTCAAATTTCATTTAATTCGTTTTATTAACAAATATTTATCTAGTTAATTATAATTGCTATTATTTTTGGGAATTTAAGTTATTAACACAAATGTTTAAATAGAAAAGAAATCGATATTTTTTCTGAGTTGTGGAACCTCATTACTATCATATGGCCTTAAATTTTTATGCAAACCGGAGTAATGCAAAATGTTAATAAGGAATTAATATTCTGTGGAAACAAATGTATGGAAACAATAAATGTATAAACTTGAGGCCAAACATTAGTCAACTTTCACTATTATATTATTTTCACTCAAGGTGCACTTTACATACACTGTCAACTACTACTTTGTGATTGCGTTCATAAAACTTATAAGCTCATTGAAATAATACCTCAGAATGCATGTAAAAAAATTCTTTCATTCTTAAAATTAACAGCAAAGATTACTAGAAATGGATAAACTTTCCAATACGTTTCATAAAAAAAATAGAAGAAAACTTTTCCATTTTTACTTTTAAAGAAACTTGTAATAGGAATAAATATATCTATTTATTAACAACTGAAAATTAGATACGAGAGAAAAATGGTAAAAAAAATCATTAATGGTTATTTAAATTAAAATAAGCTCAAACAATTTTTTTTATTGAATCATGATCATCAGTCTTGTATCACATCATTGAAGTAACTGAATAATTATTCCATCTCCATTCGCAACTCCTAAAAAAAAAGAAATATTTTTATAAACGTAACGCATTTTTTTCTATTTTCGCTGTCTTTGCATATTCTTTAAGACTTTTGGAAAAGACAAAATTACTTTTCATTCTTACAAAGAAATTTATTCTTTCCTTTCTTTTTTCCTTTCATGCAAACCCATTATTAAAATGCCATTTGCTTCAGTATCTAATGCGACACTCATAATTAAAAGAAAGTAATTGAAGATGTTTGTTATCTGCATTAAAAAGAATTTTGCATAGGAGTATCATTTGTTTCGTGGAAGGAAATGAATTCTTTTATTGATTACAAGATTGCGTCTGTTAAATATTGTATATTCCATGTTGTATTTGAATACTACATTAAATTAAAATTTTCTGAATTTATAATTTTTAGTATCTGAGGCTTAATTGAAATAATTTTATGCTTTTCTTTGGTTTAAAAATTGATATACCTTTACTAATGCTTATAAATTCTTTGAAAAGACTATACTTTACTGTTCCTAAGAAGCGCGTACAATTCTTCGCAATTATTCTTCAAATCCATCTTTTCTTTCTGAACGAAAACTATTACTGAGACGAAATTGTATCCAAAATTAGGCAAAAATATCAATTTTCTTTATATTGGTTTCTGCCGTTACTTTTACCTTTTCAATCATTGTGCGAGAATATCAAAAATATGTTTTTAAATTTAAGAAAGTATATAGAATTTTATTTATGAAGAATAATCATATAATTTCAAAAAGAGTAACTTCAAACAGCTTCTTCATCATGTAGTATTCTTGCTAAAGTGCCATCCTTTTCTTTACCTCAATCAATTTGCACAGTATAGTATACTTCTATCCATCTATCTATCTATCTCTCTCTCTCTCTCTCTCTCTATATATATATATATATATATATATATATATAGTATAAATCGAAAAATGAAAGAGTATAAAATGTGAAATGAAAAACGCAATAAAAGCACAATAACGTTTCTTCAGGGGATGAAGTTATCTACCACAGCGCTTTTGGACTTGCAGCTTTTAGCACATTCATTGTGTATGTGATATATTTATATATTATACCATCTGTTACTATTCGCATTTTTGTTTTTACTCGGATATACTTTCAATTCGTTTTTTTAATATCATATCCTTGCGAATTTGATATGAATGTTTGTTATTTATTTTATATATATATATATATATAATTTCTTACACATTTTTTATTAACGAAGTTCTATAACGCAAGATTAATTAATTATTTCTGGAAAAAAGAAGTTTACATTTCCAATAATTGGTCTAAAATTAAAATATATTAAATCGCAATAGCAACGCTATTTGTTAGAAAAGCAAAGTTGTATAAATAAAAGAAATTTAGTAGATGAATTTCATGAACTGTCATGGCAATTGAAAGGGGTTTCGGTTCATGGCGATTATTAAATAGATTATATAAGTTTTTTTAGATTTAAGAATTTAAATAGCATTTTTCTCAAAGAGAAGTGAACGCAGATGCCAATAAATTCATCTTGATAAGTTATTTCCTTTTTTAAAAATATCCATTATTAATTTATAAATTATTTTTTGAGAATTTCTCCCTCAGATATATGCCATGAATTTTATAATTTTTTTACAACTTCTAGATACTAATTTATGATTCATTATAGCAAGGTGTATGGGAAATTAAATTGACAACCTTTTAAACAAAGAAAATACTTTTGCTTTCATTATCTTTGACATATTACATCAGAACCATGTAAAAATTTAGAAAACTCAAAAGAAATTCCGCATTTTAAATCAACATTTCGTCATTTCTTATCATCAGATTTAAAGTAACTTATAAGCATATTTAAAATTATAATTATTATGATTTTATCAGTAAATTCCGTGTTGTTCTGTTTTGGAATGAGGAAAATAAAAGTTTAAACATCATAAAAATAAGCTGCGATTGAATATTTTAGCTCATTCATTCAAACACGGATATTGATGTTCCTAAAATTAGTTTAAGAATCATTTTGTGAGGCAATCTACAAGTACAAACTCATAAAGTTCTTTTTTATTTCGAAAAAAGAAACACACAAGTAACGAAGGAGGACAGAAAGCTATTTATTTCCTCAAGTAACTTTGGAATCAATTGGAAAGTAAATCATCAAAAATGGACGAACTGAAATACTTATTCTTCCATTTCAGACGGAAGTCAGCCGACACCATTCTGTCAGACAATAACTGCCGTAACTCTTCCAATTTATAGTCTTTGAGAATAGGATTTCCTTTGTCATTCTGTACTTAGTCATAGAATAGATTGAGAAGGAAGATCCGTAAAATTTATCTATCACTGTTCCAGATTTATTTTCAATTTAAAAAGGATATTCGGTATTTATTTCTAAAAAATACCTAGTTACTACTGGAAGGAAAAAAGCTGCTTGAAACTGTCTATAACCATTTGCAAGTACAGAAGACGTTGTTATAAAAGTATTATACCCCTCTTTGATTTACTACGTTATTCTTTGCTTTTTTCAAATTTTGTTAATTTTCAAGTAAATCAAATTATGAAAAGGAATCAGTGGCGAATCCAGGGGGGGGTTCGATATCGGGCTGCAGCCCTCCAAGATCTAAGCCAGAAATCTTGATATTATTTAAAATGAATACAAGTGTTTGTTCTTATCTTCTCTTTTTCTAAAAAAATATAAAAACCGGACAACGTTGCTTTCTGGCTTGACATGCTCGATAATTTTCCTACTTTTCTAGTCATTCCACTTGTATTTGCAGCGTTGACGCGATCGAAGACATTTGTTGGCTAGTAACTTCATCGCATTTTTTCTTAAATTATCGAAAGTATTGTAGTGTTTTTTATGATTCTTCCTGTTAGGTGAGTAAGGACTGGAAAGTTAGAGTGTTTTGGTTTACATAAGCCATAAGGTTTGAGATTCGTCACGACGACATAAAAATTTTATGACCTCACCCCTCCCCTCGAACCAAAAACCAAATCCTGTATTCGTCACTAAAAGGAATAAATCTTTTTGCACTTTTAAAGTTGACAATAATTTAGAATTTTTTTTATTGTATTACCAATTTCTAGAAATAAAAATAATATTAAATCTCTAGAAAATTATTTTGCCAAAGATACAGCAAAGTTTGTATATGCATAGGTCTTCATGATATGATTCGACAAAATTCATATATAAAATTTTATCGTGTTCAAATTCAAAATAATTGAAAACAAATCTGAAATTATAACCGCAAAAAATTTAAATCGCAAACTATGCAACGTTTGATTAAAATATGAGTGCATTCATATTTTATTCAAATGTTCCAGCGTGGTAATATTTTGGTATTCTTTAAACTATGCGTAAGTAGAAAACACCCTGCTTAAATGTTTTAGTTTTAACAACGATATTATTACTCAACTAAGTTATCTGTAAGAGCGCATGAACTTTGAACAGGAATTCTTTTAAATAACCCTAAATGTTGAACAATTATTTTTTTTTCAAATTTCGAAAGAATACATTTCAAATTTATTTCATAAGAAATATGAGAAATAAGATCTAAACTATATTTTTTAAAAAACAATTCTACTCCTTGATTTTGTGAGAGGTATAGGAAACTGAAATAAAAGCGAATATTCAGTGAGTTAGAAAGACGTAGAAAACTAATACTGGCGTAAAAGTAAAACATAGATTATCACAAATTTAAGAATAAATCCAAATAATTTTGCAACAATGGACAACAGTTTTCTACTGGAGATATTTTCCATAGACATCCTTCCATTATCTGCAAAACCATTATTAAGCATTTTACCAACACGGATTGCAAAATGTTAGTCATTCTCTAGGCAGATTATTTTATTTTGGTGACAAATAAAACAATATATATTAAATACAGAAAAATATTCAATTGATATAACTATGCAGAATATTTAGTAGCTAGAAAAGCAATAAAAAATAATAAAGTAACAAAATCCTTTTAAATAAATTCGTTAGATTTTTGAATCAGTTTCTAACTCGCGAAATCCTCCATCGAAAAATCTATTTTCTCATTTTTAAGTTACCGAGTTGCAGTTTCCTTTGCAAATATTTTCCAACTAAAAGCATTGCAACTACATCATCACATCAACATCAAAAGAAAAACTTCCGATATATCTCATTTCTTAATCCCAACAGATTGGTGTTTGGGAAGGTAACAAGCTGGATATCAAAGATATCGTCTGGCCTGGTAACAGCCCCGTTCCACCTCCAGGAGTGCCAGAAAAATTCAACCTGAAAATCACATTTTTGAAGGAACCCCCTTATGTAAATTTGCTGCCCCCTGACAACGAAACGGGCGAGTGCAAGACAAGCAGGTCAATAAGATGTAGAGTAGCTCCGGAGCATAAATTTGTTGGGTAAGTGATTTTTGATCACAAGTTCGTTTTTTTCTTTTGATATCTGATTTAGATTCAAATTCTTGAGTTAAATTGAATGTTAACGCATTTTTGACCGGAGAGTCATATGACTTCTTTAGACAACAAAACGTTGTTGACCGGGAACGTCATATGGCGCCTTTCGATGACTGAATCTAGTTGACTGAGTATTATAGATTTGAATTGTGGTTATCGCTAATTTATTATTTGTTTTCGATATATTCTCAATTTTTTACGAAATGGTATACTCATGAACTTTCTAGAATAATTTTAAAGATAAATATATTATTGATAAACTCTTATTTTGTGGAAAGACATCGTAAGTTCTTGCCTATATTACATCTTATGGGAATTCTTTCTTATTCACTTTAGGAAAAATCGCCGACCACACGTATCAGTTTCTGAAAAAACTCCGGTCAACAATGTGTTAACAAATGTTTCAAATTGGTAGTACAGAACGTTTAATCAAAGTTTCACGAAGCATAGTGCCAAAAAATGTGTCTCTATGTCAAAATTCTGATACAAAATTGATTAAATCTTCTGATCTTTACTTTTAATTCCAAATCATTGCAATGAATTGCAAAGGAATGCATTAATTTCAAATTAATGGATTAAATATAGTACATACAGAATAAGAATATTTATAGAATGCCATTAAAATACTTTCTATTAATAATTCTAAGTATAATTAATACTAAAGTGCATCGTGATATGAATTATTTCCACGGGAATAACAAAAGAGAATTTTAAAATTTAGATTAGGAAGAATTTTTTGCATTATTTTTATATAAATGTTGTCAGGAAAAATTTTACGTTTCTAATTCATTTTCCTCTCTAGCTTTTATAAATTTCATTTCTTAAGGATGTTTACTTAAATAAATTTATGCAGAAGTCAACAGCGGTTTCTGCACATTAACATGCATGCTTCCCGATGGTTTTTGAAATGCTTCAGAACAAAGTTTTTATATTTTCAACCTACTCAGATGGCACAGAAGGTTCGGAAAGGTTGCCGTTTCACTTTTCATAGGCTGTCAGCGAAAGTATTTCCGCGCAAACCATTGCCACAAGGTTTACGTAGGAAAGCATTTTATGAATCACCTCACCGACTTTGTTTGAACGACAAGCCCGCGAAAACATTTCGGCGCAAACAGTTTCAGTAAAAAAATTCCATCAAAATCGACATAAGAAAGCTTTTCATGGACCACCTGTCCCATCGTGTGTAGCCCCGTCCGGTATAGGGGTTAGTGCGCTTGCCTTCCAACTTTATGAACGCGTGTTCGATCTCTGGCTCGGAGGAATTTGAAGTTTTGTCGCAATATACAATGAAATCGTACAAGTAAGTTTAATTAAAAATTAGATTTATCATATTAATTGGAATCAATAGCTAAGCTTTCATTAATTAAGATTCCTAATAGATTTAATTAAATGACATTCCAGATAACTCTAAGTTTGGCTAAAATGACGTCAGAAGAAAGGGGTAAAAAAAGGGGGTTGGTCTCCTCTGTAACAGTACGGATTCGGAGGGAAGCTTCCATTTTGTCCGCCGAAGAAGGGTTCTTAACAACCTTTTAAAATCTTGAGGAAAGCCTGACACAAGCTTGTAATAAAATCTTAGGGTAATCTTACTAAAATTCTTACAGGAAACCTTGTTTCTTGTTGACTAGCGAACTTTTCTGCTACGTTGCCGAAAGGTTCACTCCTTGTCATGGAAACCTTTTTGACAACCCTTTACCCTTGCCGACGACAAGGTTTCCAAAACCTTTTGGACAAGCTTTCTGGGAAAGGGATGAGCCCCATTTCCTCGTATTTTTTAATAGATTCAACATCCTATCTTTCAAATCATTGCTTTACATTCTTCTGTGAATCAAACCTATTTATTCTCACTGATACATAATATATAATACAGAAAAGGATGAGAAAAAGGAATCAAGATTACAGCGCAACCGGATTTAGAAACATTGCTTTATTACGGTTACAGAGTTTTGTTCTTGATGTTGAAAAGTAAGAAAATAATAAGTCAGTTAGCACTACTGCCATCTGTCGTGAAGCCTCTAATCGGACACGTCCGGTGGAACTTGTGACATCGGGTGGTCGGTGGTTTTCCCACCTTGTAAGCCCTTTTTCAAACTAATAATGAGCTGAAGTTCAGGGTATTCGAAAATTGTTGGACACATTTCAAAAATTAATTTAAAAAACTAATGATATTACATCTACGGTGGTTTTAAATGAGAGCGCATTTAAAAACAATCAGATAGGCAACGTGCCGTTACAGTGGTCTTAGTGGCCGTAAATTACTGGAAATCTCCCATTTTTGAAAGCCATTATCTGCAAAAATATTAAAGCTAGAAAAAAAATAAAAGCATGCATTTTTAAGGAATTTTACGCTCTTTAATTTGTTAAATCAATTGTAATTCGAAAACTGAATAGATTTGGATATATTCAAGAAAAACTGAAAAAGGAAACTAGAAAACACGCATCGGTTTCTGCTAATCGGTAGGAATTGCGAATGGAAATCGCTCGCTGTAGCAAATTCAGAAAGTTGTAATGATATGCCATCTATATGAAAAAAAGAATTTTTCAAAATATATTATCATTTAGAAGAAAAACACTAGTTGTAACATTATTTTTTTAAATTTTGGAAATGTTTCTAACAATTCTCGGAAAACCTGTATGTTTATACGTATGCAATCTATATGCGATCCTTCACATAAGAAAGATAATAAGCTAAGAGAAATATGAAGAATTTCATTAAACAATACTCATATCTTGGTAAGTATATTGCCTTATTTCCAATTTTATGTTTTCCAGCTTCTTTGTTAAATACAACATAACTGTGCTTAATTGCTACCGAGTTAAAAAAAAGTTAAATATACAAAAATTTGATTAATTGCACAATTTTTTCAAAATTTTTAGAATAGAATGTGCTGTATTTGTACGACATACCACGTCATATTATTCCTCAATTCCTACAGCAAAAATAATATTGCTTATGAAAATCGAAATTTAGAAGAATAATTTAATAAAAAAAAATAAGCGAAATCAAAAAGGTTACATCTAAAAAATATTCTTCATCTCATTTCATGGTTGTTACGCATACATATAGATTCTGTTTAATAAAATTAATTATACTAATCTGCATTTATTTTATACATCTGAATCGTTATTTAAGAAAAACAATGTATTTCGCTATTTACATTTGAGTAAAAGCTTATACTTATACTAAAATATGTAACCATTCATTTTGACTGCCGGCCTTAGTTGCATCTGGGGAAGCATATAAAGAATAACCATTAAAGATTAAAAGAAATATTTTATCAATAATTTTCGAATACGAATATACACAAAATTTGTATAATCACTGCTTAATGATGCCCATATTCTTCCATTCACATGAAATAAAAATTTGTTTTTCTGTAATGCAAAATATTTCAAGAATCTGTATGTAACATTTAGTTTTAGTTTCGAAAATATTTTTGAAGAATACGCACTGAAATAAATTTAGTTTTTGGTACTTGACATTTGTAAACCACGGACTTTTCAATCCTATTTTTTGTTAACTTTTCTCTGTATAAAAGTATTCTCGATGCAATCATTTCCGTTTTTTTTTGTTCAATCTTTCAAGACTTAAGAAGAACGTGATTTTCTTTAAGCTACGGAAAAAATTTAAACAACAAAAATACCAATATAAGAATGAGAGCAAAAATAAAACAAGTAAGATAAAGATAAAAGTCTCTGCCTTTAAAAATCGCAATTTAACTGTCTCTTTTGATGCATTGCAAATTAAGCATACCTTAGATTTTTCCTTTTTAACCCTGAAAGAAGCAGACGTGACGGAAATTCTTTGCAACAAAAAGGAAAAGATAAGAATTTTAAGCAAAAGTGAGTGATGGCATTTTCAGAATAAAATGAATGAAATATATAATGTCTTACTTCCATTTTTTAAGACATTAAATACTTAAAACTTTAACGATAAAGAGAATTCAGAGAAGAAACAATTATTACATAACAACAGATAGAGATTATTATTCTTAATTTATGGTTATTTGAATATTAATATATGAATAAAACAAATAGAAAAGGAATATTATTACAATTATAGCAGTTTATAAGTAAGAAATTATTAAGACATTTAAAATGAATTTATTGTTTGAAAAATTCCGTTGCCTCGTATTTTGAAAATAGTATTTAAAGAATATTATCACATAATAATAACAATAAACGTTTTTTACCTACTTAAAAATATTGTACAAAATGAAATATAACATATCATATTAATCCTTTGTAGTGCCATTTTTTTCTAGTGGTCTTTTAAAATAACTTTTCGACGGAGATTCATCTAAGAAAAGAAATTTAATTAGCTTACTGGATAATATTATTTTTTAATTAAATCTACTAATTAATAATTATTTACAAATTGAAGACACTCCGTCATGGTGTGAGATAAGAAATTGGAACATTTGGTTTTTATTTCATTTTTCATTCACCATTCTCGCCAACCGTTTGAAACGGTTGGCGAGAATAAACGAAAACCTCAAAAATTGCTACAAAAATTGATAAATTTCGTGGGAAGTATACTTCTTACGGACTTAGAAAAGGTAAATGAAAGACAGAACTTTACTAAATTTATTGAATTCGTTTCACGATTATATTTACATTTATGTTTACCAAGTGTCATCAGGTGAATGATTTCATTTATTCTTATTTGAAGTATTCACGACAAAATATTTTTTGAAAACGAATGAATAACTGCAGACACCATGATTTTTAATTCGTTAATTCTTTCCCTGCATTATTCCTGTCAATACCGATGGATCAACCATTTTTTGAATGGGCCAAAATAGATTGTGTTCAGTTTCTTCAGAGAATTTGGTTACGTCCTAAAGTTAGATGATGTATTAAAAATACATAAATGGTGGTACTCTAGGATATTAATAACGATCAACGAGTTTTTTTATTAATATTCTTTTATATCATGTGCGATAGAAAGAAAACAAAAACAGGTCTTGAATTTTGACCGCGATATCCTATCTTGCTTTAAATCTCTCTCGGTATTTATCCGTTGATATGGCATTTTAAAACTGTAGGTTAATTATACCTTAGACGTTAGGGTGGGCCGAAAAACACTTTTTTTCGAAATCGCTATTCTAATAGTGCGGAAAGGGTTCTCTCTGGGTTCAATAAACACGGTGTAAAATATTTTTTTGATTGGATAATATCTTCTGCCCCGCATCTCACTTGGATTTTGGAAATTTGAGTAAAAATTGCAATTTTTACTCGGTGTAGGAAATATAATTATTTTTCAATATTGCTTTTCTAATAGTGCGGAAGAGGTGCCCACTGGGTTCAATAAGAAAGGTGTAAAATAATTTTTCGATATAATAATATCTTCTGTTCCCGTATCGCAATTGAAATTTTGCAATTTTTGTAAAATAGTACACTTTTTCTTGTCTTCTCATACAGGAAGCCACTTCGGAATATTGCTGATAATGCTGATAGAAAGGCTCACAATTTATATTTAAATCATACACAAGCAACGCTTAGCGCAGGGTATGTAGATTATGAAGATGAAGAAACGGTTTGTTCTTCAGATATATCTGAAGTAATTTTAAATCTGAACACTTACAATCCATCAACATCGGACCGTTTAATCTCTTTTACTGATCCTAAGTACAAACAATTAACTCCGTTTGTAGCTAAATCATCACAAATGCGACTTGGCCTCCCTTCAACTGCTGTGGTTGGCGACAGGTTTGGCGTCTCGGACTGGCCTATGGCTGCAATTGCTTCAAGTGTCCTTCACGATGCCGATCTCACAACTAGCAACAACTCAGGTTTGGTGGTTGACGAAAGCAAACTGCTAAGAAAAAAGGCTCAAGTTAGAAAGGATTTAAAATTTCAGGCTTTAAGTAAAGCGCAGGCATTACCGTTGAAGGGGCTGTGTTTCGATGGTCGTAAAGATTCTACATTGATAGAGGAGAGAGTAAATACTAAAAGATACTACGAGAAAAGCAAAAGAGGAACGTTTATGTCTTATTGAAGAACTTGGTTATTTGAGTCCATCATTTGGCACCGCAAAACAGATTTCCGCGACTATTATCGAATATTTTAAAGGGATTACAAGAGATCTTTCTCAGCTTTTGGCAATTAGCTGTGACGGCACATCTGCTAAAACCGGATGGAAATCCGGTGTAATTCGGTGTTTGGAATTGAAAGTTGGTAAACCTTTGCAGTGGGTAATATGTCTCCTGCATTTTAATGAACACTTTCTCTGAGGCATCTGTTTGAAATGTTGGAGTGCCAACAAATGATCCAAAATCATATTCTGGTAATTTTGGGAAGGCTCTCCTTACATTTGAAACTTTGCCAGTTACAACTTTCGAAATTATTGGCGGCGAATTACCAACAATTGATAGACGTGACTTAAGCAAGGATCAAATGTACTTATTAGAAATATCTCAAGTGTTGCGATTGGGAAATTGTTCTGATGAGCTGGCTAGATGCAGTCCTGGTACATTATCACATTCACGCTGGCTGACAACAGCCAACAGAGTTCTCAGATTATATGTTAATTCTCCAGCTTCTTCTTTGAAGTTGAAACAAATCGCTGAGTTTGTTATCAAAGTTTACACTCCAAACTGCTTTAATATAAAGTCTAAACACTCGCTTAAATATTAAGCTAAGCATGTGTGGAATACTATTTCTAGATCTAGGTATTTATCTTATGACCTCAAGGACGTCGTTGATGGAGTAATTTGTAGAAATTCGTTCTTTGCTCATCCTGAGAATATCTTGCTATGTATGTTGAAGTATGAAAGAGTGTACATCAGAGAACTTGCTGCACGACGTATAATTAAGTCTAGAGAGTCACCTTCCAATGTAAAGTCAGTACGTGTCTTTCTCCACCATAACTTAATTTTGAAGCAGCTGACTATACGGAAATGATTGACTGGTCTTCAATTACCATTACTTCTCCACCAATCCTCCGTAATATATCCACTGCCTTATTTATATCCATTGTGCGTGATAAGACAAATCCAGAATGGGACTTCGTTCACTTCCCATATGAAACACAGGCAGTGGAACGGTGTGTCAAGTTGGTGACAAGAGCATCCATTAAGGTCTATAGGTTTCAAAATAAAGACGGGCTCATTAGATCCACATTCTTTTCCCGATGCCTAAATTCAACAATAAGGCTGATTTCAAGCCTCTTCCTGCTGATTAAGTGGAAGTAAACTTTTGGTATTGGCATGTCACAACATTCTATGGTTACAATATCCTTAACAAACATTATATTAATATATTATGACTCAGAAATTATTTAATAATTTTCAAGCAATGTAATCAATTGTACAATACAATACAACAATAAGCAGTGTTTGTACCCATCTGTTTTTCATGCTTGATTTATTTCTATAACACATAAAAAAGTGCACTTTTTTTCAAAAATTGCAAAATTTCAATTGCGATGCGAGAACAGAAGATATTATTCTATCGAAAAAATATTTTACACCTTCCTTATTGAACCCAGTGGGCACCTCTACCGCACTATTAGAATAGCAATATTGAAAAATAATTATATTTCCTACGCCGAGTAAAAATTGCCGATTTTTACCCAAATTTCCAAAATCCAAGTGAAATGCGGGGGCAGAAGATATTATGCAATCAAAAAAATATTTTACACCGTGTTTATTGAACCCAGAGAGAACCCTTTCCGCACTATTAGAATAGCGATTTCGGAAAAAAGTTTTTTTCGGCCCACCCTATTAGACGTGTCTCAGAAGGAATAAGCTAATTATAAACAGGGAACATGACATCATCGCATTTCCTTTATAACGTCTTTTAACATTTTTATTAACTTCTGTTAAAATCAAAAATGTATTTTTTCCCCTTTCTTACAATGTTGAATTACATTTTAGGATAAATCACACTCTTGCATTAAAGAATCCGGAATTCTACAAGTGCTGCTCAGGTTTTTGTATCGATCTGTTGCAAAAATTTTCTCAAGACCTCAAATTTACTTATGATTTATATCAAGTAGAGGATGGAGCATGGGGTGTTGTAAATGTAAGTAATTTTGACAATTATTTCTCTTCCATATTGTAATTTGAAATAATAAATTATAGATAGGTCTGATGGGTCCAAATTCTTAGAAATCAGGTGCTGAAAATTTTTTAAACATACAGATAAGCAATAGGCAAACACTGTTTCAATCATTTTAGTTATTTCTTTTTCTTTCCCAATTGATTTTATCCAATTTTTCCCTAATGTTTCATAAAATTTGTAATGTATTGCAGCCTTGTTAATTCAGCATTTTTTTCATGATGACTTAAATATTCTTCATCTAGTATTTCCCTTCTGAAATGATCGGAAATCTGTTCTCTGAATCAGGTAACTATAAGTCCAATAAGTCTTTCAATTCGCAAGTTATCATTAATGTTGTCATTCAAAATAATTTGCTAGGGGCATTATACTATGCCCACAAAATTACGAAATAAAGAAATTCATACGTAAAGTTTCGATATAAACATTTCCATGAAAAAGTATCACATATTGTGTCAATATTTTCTGTTTTTAATAGAACCAATATACTACCAAGTCCGTATTTGTGAAACTTTACTGAAAAATCAGCAATCATGAAACATTAACAGAAAATCAGTAACAAAACTCTACTTAGTCACTTTTCTGACTACTGCTTGCAAGTTCTTGCTAAATCAAAATTGAGTAAACTCCTTGAAAATGCAGTGAATAACAATGTGTACACTCTCCTGCTTATGCTTTTTCATAAACATGCCAACTCCGAGTTAAACATTTGCAGTAATCTTAAGGGGATGATGGACATTTAAATTGACAGCAATTATTTCTAACATTTTATCACTAAATATATTTAACAAAATATATCCATGCTCCTATGCGAATAAAATAGTATTAAAATATGGCTTTTAAAATTAAATTCATAACTAAATGAAAAGTAGATTTAAAATACAAACAAGCCCTTAACTATTCAATGCATATTTAAGATAAGCTACGTTTAACTTTAAAGAATTTCTTAAAATAGTTTATATAGTTATACAAAGTGGTTCAGAAACAGTGCCACGAACGTAATTGAAACGTCAATATTCCATGATCAGAAATGCCTTCTTCAAAAGCTGAGGCAAAGAGAATTGAAAAGAAGAAAAGAAATAGAGCAGCAGCATATAAACGTAACAAAGCATTTGTATCACCAGATCTACATTTCATATCTTACACAACTTTACTTCTGGGCTGCATGGAAGTCATAAGAGTCTAAAGGTTCCTCCCGTATTTCGGACCTCCTCGGCAGAAATACAAGTGTCAAAATCTTCAACTGATTAAACAGGAGTCTCATGTACTTTTAATTTCATGTGATTCCATAAGAAGAAATGAAAGTTTGATAGGTTCAGTGAGCTACCAGGACAATGGACTCTAAGTACAAACTAAACGTACAAATTTATCGTTTAGGTGTTTCCGTATATTATTGAGGACATGAGAGAGAGTATAATAATGCTGGAAATTTATTGAGCAACAGAAGAATACAGGAATTGCTCCTTCTCGAAAAGTTCCTGCATAAATCTCTACCTCACAACTTTATGAATGCAAGTCCAAAAAATAGGATTTCCAGTTTATTTTATTTGTTTAAACTATTTTTCATAAAGCCATAATAACATAAGTCTGTAAAAAATTCTCCTTTTAAGTTTATAGTTTAATTACTAGAGTTTTATAATATCTTGAATCATCACAGGCAACGAGTAAATTATTTTGAATTTTTGCATTCTACTGGAACGTTGGCATGATGTATCTTACTTTCCTCTGGTTCTGAAGTGCAGAAATTACTGTAGAAAATTGACCATTTCCTACCGCAGAGATAACAAGATTCGACGTAAGGTTTTATGAGATTGTATCCAACACAGGGAGACCAGACCTTTACACTCAATCGGTTTCTGGTCAAAGCCCATACAATGATCGCCTAATCACCTTTGTGCTTCCCTCCGCAGGTCTGTTCCACTTGTGCCGAATCACTCTGTATACCAGTGTACAAAAATGCAAAATTCTATAACATTGGCCAATAATTTGCAAATAATCTCAAGAATCTACCTTTTTCTCAAGAAAAGAACATTTTGTTTATTTATAATAGTCAAAGAATTTTTTGGAGTTGATCCTTCTTCTTTGACGAAGATTAGTAGAACATAAGTGGTGTAATAATGAAAATTTCATCATTATAATGTGAGTGTTTTGGATTTTTTTTAACCTTCAATCTCGGTTATTTCAATTTTTAAATGATAGATGCTCTATTTTGGAATTTGTTAGGAATCTTCACAAAACGAGTGTCTCGCATTCAAAACATCAAACGTTCTGAGCATTGTTTATCCTCTGTCATGAATATGAACTTAAAAATTTATTTTTAATGCTAAAAGGTGTATGTTGGTTTCTTGTTGCTACTGCCGGTACTTGTTTTTTATCCTCTAGACCTGTCTCAATTATTTCTGATTTATCTTCCTCATTCATAATGTTTGTTTAAGCAACAGTAAATCTTTAATTTCTGCTGTCCTACTGGATGTGATAGAAGATTATTTAACTGGAGTATGGGTGAAGAAATTTGTAATCACTGTCGGTTTCCTTTTTTGAATTTCAGATGTTTCTTTTTAATTTCTAAACTTTTCCAAGTCATATCAAGATTTTCAGCGTATTCAGCTAGGATACTTTATACATTACTTTAAAAGACAATTAACAAGATGATTCATTTATGAGGAAATTTAAGTAATTGGAAATATTCTTCAATATATTTCTTACATTCAAACTCCTCTTTTACGTAAGATACATTTACGGAAGAGCGTCGAAAAGGAAATTAAAAATCTACTAATTTTCAATTTCAGTTATGCTTATATTTTTAGGCAAATGGCACTTGGAACGGGCTCATAGCAGAAGTTCTCAACAACAAAGCAGACTTAGTTGTGACATCTATAAAAATAAATTCAGATCGGCAGACCGTTGTGGATTTCACTGTGCCGTTTTTGGAGACAGGGATAGCCATTGTGGTAGCCAAGAGGACGGGTATTATATCACCGAAAGCCTTCTTAGGTAAGTTCAAAGTTTTAAGGTATACAATATTTTAATTACTCCTCTGTTTATTGGGTTTACTTGATCCAATAATATATAAGTAAATAGAAAGAAAACTAAAGAAAAAGAGTTTACTAGTCAAAATTTTAAGAAGAATTTAAGAGCGATTTTTCATTATCTCCATTGCAATTTTGCCTTGAAGGGTTTCATATTGCTAGTAGCTGAGAACACGATTGGAATTTAAAGTAATAAAACCGTAAATGAATCCAATTTTCATATTCACATTTAAATTAGGAGGGGTGGATATCAAAATTAACAAAAAATGATAAAAATGAAATTACCATTTAAACAGTATATCTTCAAAATATATACCTACATGTGAATAAAATAGCATTAAATCATGCTAAATAGAATAGTTAATGGGTTCCAGAGAAATAAAACTATTTTAAATGACTACTTTTTCTGAAAACAATGGTTTTTTTTATTTCAATGCCTTTGAAAGGATCCTAAAATTTATTATAAGGATTTCTATTGCAAACTCATATAAATATGTAAAAGTCAGTTTTAGTTTAGAAAAACACAAAATATTAATACAAATTCTGTTCCAATACACAGAGTTGTAGCTATAGGTAAACCCCCCCCTCCAAAATTAACCTCTATCCAAGAATAAAATACAACAACCGATATATTGCTTTTTTGAATTTCTCTTGGCTCACCTGTAAAATACTAATATTGTTACTTAAAATAGTTTACCTATAATGCACTGAATTGATCCCACTAAGCTTTATAATAGGAAAAAGAAATGTATTTATTTAATTATATATTTATGAATTTGTTATTTAATCAAAAGCATTCAGAAATTGTAAATGAATGTATCTAAAACAATTTATGAAATTCCATAGCCATCAGCAAAAATATTTTACTTAAGAACATGATGTCTGATTACCCTGTCCAGAGAAGATAGCATTAAATTATTTTATCTTGCTATACATTATTGTCTCATTTACAAGAGTTAGAAATCCAATAGTGACAACCATATAATTACACCCGATACAGCATTGTTATTATATGAAACAGTTAACAAACATTCGATGTAAGCCACTGGTATTCTAAGCAACTTGTTTTCCAGTGAAATGGGAGTCGTAGGATGCATGAAACAGCCCCAGTTCTATTGATAGTTTGACTGAAGCTGTCTATAGGTTTTGGAATCTCTGGATAGCTTAAGTAGAGAATGCCACGAATTGGTTCCTTCTTGTTTAGAATCAAATCATAACCACAGGGGTTTAAATCGTGGGATTACGGACGGTGGTTAAGCAATTTTTAACCCCAGTGAGCAAACAAATCTGTCAAAGGCCTGTGCTTCAAGATGGCTAGTAGTCATGAAGTGTAATAGGAGGGTTTTTCAGAAAGTGTCGCTTATTTCGAAACGTTGCCTGCAAGTTATGCTTCAAGAGGACCGTTATACTGTGCTTTGGCAATTTGTCCTTGGTGTATAGAAGGCACTAGGATAACACCATCACAGTGAGACACTTCCCTCACCAATACCACTAAATTGCCGAGATTCTTAGAATATATACTAAAGTACGACTTTTTACTATGCATAATAATGTCTGCAGTTTTGTATGGACGATTCCATTTGTTGGTGGGTAGGTTAGAATTAGAACTACCGAATGCTAAACATACTAATTTTATTCTATGCCATGTATACAATTACTTCGCGACTGTTATATTTCTTACTCTTGCAATCGTACAGAATAAAAGAGTTCAGATAAGACCGATAGTCAAAGTAGTGATCCAAAGAGCAAAAGAATATTTCAGGAATTTCAAGTGCAAACTTTCCAGAAATATCATATAGGAACAATTGATAAATTGTCCTCAATGACAGAAATTATACAATTCAATAAAAGGCAAATAGTAACTACCATGTTATTTAATAGAAGAGGCCTTATTAGAAATCAATTTTTAGTGCAGTTTATTTTAGGAAATACTCTGAATAAAAATCTTCACCTTAGTGTTACCACAAAAGCATTTAAGATTTAAATTTCAAAGAATTCCCTTCTACTACAAAATAGTTTTCCCATTGTTATGATTTACTATATAACCACATTGATTTATATGGTTTGACAGATTTATTGGAAATACATTTCTGAGCTATACAATAATTTAACTTCTTTGAGAATTGGAAATTTGGTAATTCAGCCTAAGAACACTTTTCTACACTTATGGATTTTTCCTGGCCTGACAACTTATTTCTGCCTATCGTACACAAAAGTGAAGATTTCACTATTGAATTCTGCAGTTCCTTTTCACCCATAACAATAGGCTGTAAAAAGGGAAAGGAACGTTCTCCAGAAGGAAGAATTTTATTTCCTACCAGATGTTCACAGTTGAAGCCGTACAATCCATTCATTTTATAACCAATAAAATTCCAATCATCAATGGTTTTCTCCTTAAAACTTTATTTGATCCTTTGTAACTGAGGTTTTTCAAAGGATAAGGAAACATGACATGTGTTACTGCAGTTCCAGTATTCTTTACCTTTATAGAAATAAAATAATTTGTTCAAAAATCCCCAAAAAATCTTATTTAAAAGCAATTTCAAAGGTGTGCACCTTTTTCATTTTCTTCTGCAAGTGAAAGTTCTGTGATTGTAAGTTTTTTCTGATTATGTGGTGTTTCTCTTAGTTAAATTGAAATATTATTAACCCTCTCATACTGAACGAGGCGGTCCAGTGCGGTCTAGAAATTTCCCCTTAACTACGACAAAATCCGATTTGAGGCGGTTGGCTGCTTTTGAGGGGAGGCGAGTTTCGGAGATCGCTTAAGTGATAAGCGAGGTAAGGTTCCAATTATGCTTGCCCACCACAGCTGATTTCCCTACGCCTTAAGGGAAGGTTATTGCAGGGAGTGGGGTGGTAAATGACCACCCAGGTTGGGCGAGTCCAATTCATGTCGTATCCTCCCAAATAGGCCCGGTTTTAAAGCAGCTAGAAGAAAAAAGTCGCCTCGGTATTTAAGAGTTAAGGATCTTTCTAAAACTGACAAAATAAAAGGATTAATCATGGATATTATTATAAAGTCTTGCAAAATAGTTAAAAGTCAGCTAATTTAACTTTATAAAAGTGTGATGATTGGAATCAAAGTTTGTTATTATATTTTTCTTGCACTTGCGTTTTGGTTAATTAACTGTCATTCATAGTTTTGTTTTCATTCAGTGATTTCTTTGACTATCATAATATATTAAATCTTTTTCAACTTCTCTTAGACCGTACGAAACCAGGGCGATGTATTTGCACTATATACTACCAAGAAGCATTCACTAGGCAGTACATTGTATATTATCAGGACTACATGTTACAGTATTGCAGTCGTAGAAAAAATTGCTTTGCATTAATATTTATTTGCATCCATTTTTTGCGTTTGCAAACTATTGATTTAATTTTTAGAGGATATACGCCAGCAATTTTATTTATCTACTAGCCGATTCCGCGCAGAGCATCCGGGTATAGCAACTCACAAACCCAGCGAGTAAAGGAACAGTTATGGGTTTATATCGAACTCTTCCAGAGAATCTTAAAGTGGTAGACATATCCATCAGAACCATCAACAGAACTGGTACTGCTTCAGGTATTCTAAGACTACCACATATTTGTTAAAAAGTTGTACTATATAAAAGCTCTAGTCTATATAGACGAACAATAAAGTTGGTCATCCACGACTGCTCCACGCTAACACCGGTCAAGAATTGGAGCGGCGTGGAGCAGAAATTTGGATATCCATACCAATTTGTATTGCCAGCCAAGTTGTATGTTGTGGAGAGGCTTGTGTTGTGTCTCAAGGAAATCTGAGAAGGCGGGGGTAGGAGATCGGAATGACTGGTTGTGGCTGGATTTGCCTGCCGTGGAGCTGTCGTAAAGACCTCCCTAAAAGGATGGGCTAAAAATTGGAATGGCGTGGAGCGGTCGTGAACGACCGGCTTTAGAGGGTTATTTGATAAGGAGGAGTAGAGAAATAAATTTTAGCAGTTCGGAATTATTTAGCAACTGCACGCTATTTAAACAGACTATATTTCAAACGTTTAACTTTATAAATATTGTTTCGGCAGTTTTAGATGACCAGATGTTTATCATTTAGCAATAAGAAAAGTTATTTCTTCACTAAAGGTTTAAATAATTTATTCTATGCCCAAAATATTTTTTAAGAAAACACATATTTCATATTAATAATGAGGTGAATAATTTACCATATTTCTAATCATAGCATTTAGTTAAATTTTCCATTCATAATAATTCCATTATTTTTTAAAATCCATTTTCTAGAACCTTTTGATACTGTGTCCTGGCTGATGATTTTACTAGTTAGCATCCAAGGTGCAGCCTTAGCAATATTTCTCTTCGAGTGGTTGAGTCCTTATGGATATGACATGAAGATGGTGCCTCCAAGAGGTAGGTGGGTTATTTGAAAAATCCAGAACATTTTATTAAATGATGTATGGTCTTAATATTGTTTTCAAAATTTAAATCTAACCAACTTTAATTTTAAATTTGTACTAATTTATGCATATTTTTGTTGTAGAGACAATTTTCTTGAATGAATATTTGGTAAAGTGGAAGATTATAGTTGGTTTAAAGGTTTAGATTAACAAATTAACACCCAGCGTCCTCATTTGAGGACAGTGAATAAAACAGTGTGTAGAACCTTTTTGATTTCTTGAAATGATTTTTTTATTTTTAAGAATGGTAGATGACGTTACGATGATAATTTCTACAAATTTTCATTCAGCTGCTACTGTTTATAATTCCGTGATTTGTATCGCCATTTTGCTATTTTTGAAGCCTCGCAGGTGCATTTTGTTTTCGCTCAGCTGCATCAACCAAAAACAATATGAGTAATTACACCTATTATAATACTTTATTTTAAAGTATTACATAAACATATGGCAGTAAATTATTTTGTATTTTTGAAATTTTCCTTTTCAAATATGACGTTATTTAATGCTGTCCTCAAGTGAAGACGCTGGGCGGTGCAGCTAACTTTTATTCAACTTTGCAGCTAACTTTTATTCAACTTTGCAGCTAACTTTTAGCCAACTTTGTAGCTAACTTTTATTCCTTTCTTCGAACGTTGTGTGTAATGATTGAATAAAAAACTCGCTCGACTCTTCCAAAGCAAATGCTTGTATTTTATCTTATTTTTAGGAAATTATAGTGTAATAACCATGTCTCGTAAGTTTCTTAGGGAAGATGAAGGTCGAGAATTTTTCTTCTCATAATAAATTGAAACGTATATTATTAAAATTTCACCCGTCATTGACGAGTTAATCGATTAAAAAGATTTTGATTATGTACTTACAACTATATTTGCAGTGTCTGATATAGCAGAAAAAGCAGAAATCTAATTTTCTGATAAATTAATGAATATTATCGCTTTCGATGAAGATTATGCTGGACCATCTCCATCAGAAATAAAATACAAAAATAAATTGGTCAAAACTCAATGAACAAATAAGGCTAAATAAAATTTTGGAATTCTTATAAATGAAAGGCGCCAGTGTAAAAGAAATGTTTAAAAAATTTCACTCAAATATGACCTTATTTTATATGAAACTTAGATACGCTTCTGAAGTAAAAGATACTCCAGATTACTCTTTACCTGGGATGATAATGATATTTGTATATATAAATGTATATCATGAATGCTATGTATTTTAAAGCATTTTATGCATTAACGTGTTTTGAACGTTTTTTCAAAAATTTGCCCAGTATATATATCGTTATTATTAGAAAAACCAAAAATTTTATTAGTAAAAATACAAATTTTCGTTTATATATATTTTTGATAAATATTTAAAAAATAAAATAATTTAAATCAAATTTGTATAAAAATTCAAAAAATGCTGTGATTAGGCCTTTATTACAATTTTTATATGTTGCATCAAAGCTTGTTGACTTCACTAACAAGTCTAATTTTTTATCGCTGGAACGAACAGCGTCCTCAAATGAGGTCGGGCTATAATTTCAAAACTATCAAAACAATTGCTTGAATTTCACATTTATTAATTTAAATAGTCCATAATAACTTAGATTTGGGATATAAAACAAAATATATTCAGTAGAATTAATTCGGGCGTAAACGGGTTAAGTTTAGTCATTTGCAATAGAACATGGAGTCACAAACGCATATAAGACCGCCACAGGAGGCTCTTTGTCAGTGTATTATGTTTTTGAAAATGATACACCAGATAAATTGTACCGCACAGATATAATGGAACGTAACACCATAGCATACCCCCGAACACGGTGCCTAGACGGCTCCATGTCGGTTGGATGGGTGTGTGCGAAATTTTATTGAAAAGCAAAAGTAAAAATAAAATTACATCAAAAAGATATAAAAACACATGAAAAGGAACTTGACTATACACAAACAGAGAAGAATAAAATGATACACAAAGAATTACAATCCGAATGTGATATATAAAAGAGGAGGTATCAGATGAGTGCAGTGAATTGGTAGAATGTTACCTCAAGTTACATTGTTTCATACAGTTGAAATTTCATGATTCGGGGCTGCTAGCGTTGTTCGATGCGTCGATAAACAAGAATAGATAATGTATAAAACCGTTTGCATTGAAGATTATTGTCGCAACAATCCAAAAATTGTGGGTTTGGTTCTTGCGTTCTGTCTTGTTATTTTTACTTAAGGATCGCTGGAATATTAACTGAGAATTGTTACTCCAGGGTTGACAGTGATGTGAAGGGTGAACTTTTCAAATGAATTACGGAAGATTTGGTGTTCGCTGGTTTCTGTTCTTAAGCTAGTGTTGTCTGCTCCTCAACTGGGTATTCATCGGATTTCTGTTTCCGGGGAGGTGATTTTTTGGAAATGTCTATTTTTAGGCTGGAGTCTGTGACGATGTTGTATTTTGTCTTTTAATCAGGTCTTTGTTAGTCGCTAGGAATTTGATCAGACGATCTATATTTCGTCTTGAGAGTATGCTGGATAGGGCGCTCACTAATTCAAAACAACACAATCATATTACTCGAAAAACAGCATTATAAGTCGTATGTAGCATCGCAAATAAATTGCAAGTAGGACGCAGTGTAAGCAACACACCTTTGGACTAACTAAAAATAATTGCTCAAAAGACTTGTCTCCGAAGCTATACATGCTTCAGATGTTGTTATTCATGCATTTGTTGTGTAGCATTGTGAATTTGAATGGCCTTAAACTTCCGTTGCGCACTTTATATGATGTGTCTATGTCCTTTTTTCATTCATTGACAGAGAGCTCCCTGTAGTGGTCTCTCCTTTTGTTGCAACCATATGTTCTATTGTAAAAATGACTAGTTTCTGTATGCTTGACCTACCCCTAAACTTCTCAAACGACTTTTTGGGACACCTGTAAATTTTCTACATAGTACAACTAAACCTAATTTTTAACCCTTTAGCAGACGCGCGGGGTTATTTTGACCCCAAATTGTTAGGCACTTACTCCTTCGTTTATTGGCTATTGGTTCGAAAATAAAATATGGTCGAGGTATAAGAATATTTTTTCGTATAAATAACTTGTATTTAAGCACAAATGCGATATTGAAGAAGAAAAAGGAAAGTTGAAATTAACTCCCTTTTTCTATACCTTTTCTGTATTCTTTTCTTCTCTGCTGCGCATGTTTGTACTCTGCCTTAGCCATAACGTCAAATGAATACGAAAAGCTAGCACACGGGGCAATTTGACCCTAACCCCCCCTCAGAAATTGAGGAATCCGTTTCACCGGTGTCTGCTGCTATTATATTTTTCTTCTAGATCCCCCACGAAGGTACACGAAGTAACAGAGGCAAGTGTTTAGAAATTCCTAGAATTTCTTATCAAATGAGAAAGGGTGGGTCAAATAGACCTTTACGTGTGCTGACGGATTAACCAATGTATCTCCAAATACATACGCACAACTTAAAATTACATCATTATTATAGCAATATGCTTATGATTCTGAAATTCTTTAAGTGTTTATAAATTTTAAAGGCGTTCAAATTTATTTATGATATTCAAGTGTTTTGATGGTGAGCTTTCAACAAGTTCTTTTAAAGTTCTGATTGAAAAGTGAACGACTCAAAGAGATTGGCTGTCACGAATTACAATTCTGTATGCTTTGATTTTTGCGTAAGAACAGTCCTACGAAGCCCAAAACTGATGTTTTAACCCTCTCATACCGAGCAAGGCGGTCTAAAAATTTCCCCTTATCAGCGATAAAGATCGGTCTGAGGAGGTTGGCTTCTTTTGAAGGTAGGTGAGGTTCTGAGATCGCTTAGGAGGTAAGCTCGTTAGGGGGAGTCCAATTATCATTACAATCCACAACCCATTTCCGTGCGCCTTAAGGGGTGAAGTTGTGGGGAAATGACCACCCAGGTTGGGAGAGTCCAATTCATGTCGTTTCCTTCCAAAAAGTCTCGGTTTTAAAGGAGCTAGAAGAAAAAAAGTTCGCCTAGGGATTAAAGAATTAATGATGATCACACCGATTAAATTTAAGCAAATGTAAGCTTTTGTTTCATATTCAACTGGAAACGCTATTTCATTTCTTGTAAATTGGAGCAAAATATCGATCCATTTTACGAATAAAAATTAAGAATTATTTATGATGGAAAGCCAAAATGCATATTATAAAATGTTGTGACTATTCACGCTGATTATTAACCCTTTTATTCCTAAGACTAGTCCTGGGACCTCAAAATATAACAACACCCGAAATAGTCTTTCGGAATAGTAAAAGTCAATGCCCCCTAATGAACTGCAATGGCAGCTCGTGTTCTTAAGGGGTTGATATGCAAAAGAGGACAACCCGACTGCCATTACAAGGATTTCTAAATTAAATGGTCCTCTTTTCTTCCTTCAGAAGAAGCACTCTGTTGAACAAAGCACGCGCTTTGGGTATTCAATCAATCAAACCTAACAAAGATAGGGAGAGGATTTCGCAGGGATATTCGGATGTTTCGAATGATCGCCGTATATTGCTTGAGCCAGTGCTTTGGGCCCTTCATTATTGAAAGAGTTAAACGTAAGATTACTACCTGAGTAAATTATAATCTGGGTCCTATTATTTTTAATTCAATTCCTGTATTTATGTAAAAAAATAAAAGTATATTTATGAAATGAAAAACTAATGTGCGATTTTTTTTTAATCACTGTCTACATTCTAGAAGATACCATCTTCTTGAATGTTGACAGTAGTTTCTCTCTTTAAAATATCTTCGTAAATTAGACTTGATCTATAATAGTTAAAATATATTTTCCATTAGTTTCTTCTGTAAAAATTTTTGCTTCCTCAGTGACGATTAAGCTAGTATTAAAGTTCGGCATATTTTCTCATTGTCCTGATTTTTTTTCCTTTTTCATATATTCAAACAAAATAATTGTCATATCTTTAAGGGCTAAACAAAATTTTTGTTCTCTTGCAGAGCATATTTTATTAAGACTTCTTCTATCATGTCTATCATAATTCAAGGAGTAGGGTTAATTGAATACTTTTATCTAAAATTACATTAATTGAGAGAGCGCAGTGCTGGACACTTCCGATTTACATGATAACCACCTGTAAAGAACAAAAAAACTAATTAGTTTCAGATAGAAGTTGTTACAGATCAGACGACCGATTTGAATGAAAAAATAGGAAATATTAAAATTAAATAAATGTAGAATTCCAGGGAGTTGATGGTTGAACTGCAATTATTCAACTTGGGTTTTATTATTTATTGAAGGGATACTTCCAAAGCGATGCATCAGTTGACAGATAAGTTGAATTTATTTCTCTGGATATTTAAGGTAACTTGAGAGAGATAAACCATTTTATCTTGCAATATCGATATCTATACTTTCTAGTATTGAAGGTATATTTATTAGAAGAAATATTTATTAGAAGTACAAAAAAACTTCAATTGTCCGGGCAGATCATCAACTGAGGTCTCTGAAAACTGAGACGTTGCCAGAAAAACACTTCTTCAAAACGTATTTGTTCGATAAAATTACTTAATTTTCAGTTAAGAGTGCCAAAGTCGGTATTAGAGCCGATTTTCACTATGCGGTGTATGGCCAGTCAATTTGTAGACTGCAAAATATCGTTATCGGCAAGTCATATTTTATAACTCAAGAAATTATTTGGAGGAAAGAAAATGCCGTACCATAAGTATAAGCACATCATAATTATGCGAGCAAATTCCATGAATTTTAATGAAAAAATTGTAATTTCAACTTTGTCGCAAATTTTTGCACTGTTAGGCGAGGAAAATATTCTTTTGAGGACAACCTTAAAAATCATCGGGAAAATGCAAGGGAACCAGCGAATGCAGTCGTATTTGCGAATCCTCTTATGGAAACTACTAAACGTTCCAAAAATGCACGAACGAAGTTTAACTGATAAAAGAGTTTGTTTAAATACTAATATGGCTTAGAATTTTTAGAATTGTTTCTATAATTTTAAAGAAACAATTTTGAAAAACCTAGTCGAAAGTCATGATTTTAAATTAGTCTCTATAAATCGAGTTCTGGATTACCCGGGGTTGATTAAGGAGGGCGCTGTGGCCTAGTGGTTATGTCTCGGCTTTGGGGCTGGAGGGTTTCAGGTTTGAGACCCGCTTCCTCTGAAGAATTATGCATACTTATGTCTTTGGTATGGTGCAAAACCTTGGAGAGGGGAGTGCCAGCACAGGTGTCGGCTTAGTCATCTTACATAACTCAACCCTAAACTCCCGATACCTATGAATACAGGAGTCACCTCATCGGTTTTAAATGGGCAAATGGTGGATAAACAATACCGTTCATCATCTAACCGCGGCTCAAAATTACGAGGTCTGTCCCAAAATAGCCCTCATGTTGCTTCAATAGAGGTTGTTAATATAACTAAGCTAAACCAAAGTTATAAAGACCTCAATCAGCTCGGATAATTGAGGTACTGCTATACTTTGAATCTCACGAAAAGATTCATGGGCAGATTCTCGATATGCTCTTCGATTTATTCAGTTCTGATGTTTGAGTGAATTACATAGTTCCTGATGTACTAAAGATAGACAGTTATAATTCTAAATATTCTGTTTTGTATAAGTTGAATTTTCATATCTTTGATGAGCAGAGAGTAACTAGGTTGGGGCTGCATTATATGCCTTTATTCAGTGGCGGCTCGTGAGCTCAGGAACGAGGAGGGGTGCAAGATAATATTTATCAAAACAATACAATTTAAAAAAATATTTTTTTATCTCAGTAGGCCAAATTTTTTAATTCGAAAGCCAGATATGAAATTTCCTGCTTCTCCAACAAATTAAATAACCAGCATATAACATTTACTACTAGTTTTACTAACAGAAAGTTAAATGAATGTTGATGTCACTATTTTGCTGACGAAGAAGAAAATTAAAGATCCACATACACACTTCCCTCCTCGCCCAATTCGCTCGCTAACACTCTTCTTCTTAAGAAGGAATCTAACCCTCTATCAAGAGAAACCGAATAATCAATCAAACAGATGTGCTTGTGTTGACGCAACACAAACCGAAACCAAAACCCATACACAGCCAATGAGATTACAATTTTGTGTGGGAATGAGAAAAAAGAAAAATATATTAAAAAGAGCATATTTTTCTCCTTCGGGTTGGCTCCGAGCCAGCCAGAGCTGTGTTGACTTTCAGCCCATAGTTCGTCTAAGCTAAAGGCAGAAAGGGTTGCTTACTGCCTCCGGAGTTTCTGAAATGTCATTGGATTTCGGAGGAACAGAGTATTTTGCAGCTTTGACCTGCGTATCTCTTCGTTTGGATTTATTTATGTCTTTTTTTTTTAATTGTTTATTACTTTTTGCATTTTTGAAAGTCATTGCACTCCTCTGAGAGTGGAAAAGTAAGCAATTAAGATTTAAAACTAAAAATGCAAGTTCAAAAAATAATATCGGTTGAGGGGGGCTGCAAATCTGTAAGCCTAATGGACGAGTCGCCACTGCTTTTATTACGAAATGCACTAGAAGGAAATTTCAATTCAATCGATTGTTTCAAACTATATTATTTTCTTTCTTCCCCAAAAGAGTCGACTAGTTCCTCGACGACACATTGATGGATTTTATCTACCAAAATAAATGTTGACTATTTTTTAAATGTCTTACCCGATAAAAAGCTAGGTTTACTTCTATCCCTAGATGTTTAAAGGCAACAGTGCTCATGCATCTGGAAATAATAACGAAAACTTGAAGCCCCAGTTTTGTTTAAACTGCGTTTGTTTATATGGTTTTTTAAGGGATATGTCTAAAGATAACGGCGCGGAAAATATAAAAATTGATCTCTAAAACTCCTTTTATTTCTACTAGTTTATGGGTAAGAAAATGTGTTTAGCTCTCAGAAAAAAGCAACTACATTGTCCATTAATTTTTTTTTTAGTTCTGTGAAAAATATTTTTTTTAAATGTGGCATTTGACTTGAAAAAAATATGCAATTAAGTAGTTTCAGATATGCTATCAAATGCTGCTAATCAATTTTTAAAGTATGCAAAAATGTAAGGTTTGTAACATGTGGATCCTTTGAACAGAATTATTCAAAAATAATTAAAAGAATTTGTTTAATTTCTTAAACTACAGCTGCTGGAGACTGTGGCAAGTAATTGTCACTTTAGCCAATAATTTACTATTAATATTCATAATTTACCGCTCATATTCCTAATTTATAGCTTCAGAAATTCAAATCAAAAATCTTTTTTTTTTCCAAATTTCAAAGAAATATATCGTTTCATATCGAGGAAAAGGTCTGGAAACGTTTTGACTCAGAATATATTTAACCCATCAATTGAAGAAATCCAAATTATAACATTCAAACAAGATAATTTTTTTTTTCATAAAAGATGAAAATTTTTTTAATATTTATTAAAACGCTTCAGGACTAACTTCTTAGTATTCAGAGAATAATTAAATGTTAACTTATCCATTCAAAAGAGAAATATGCATGTAAATAAAATAAAAAAATGGATACATTATTAAAAATAACTTGTTTGCAATATTTCCTTAGCAAACAAATCTTTCATATCGGTCATATAGAAGTTAAAAATTTATGACATGAATCAGGTGTTACAGTGGTCTGAACTAAATATCCAATTCAATAAAAATCTTAAATAACTTGTGTTATAAGCAGATAGAAATTCAATTTATTTCTCGATCAACATCTACCAGCAGTATTATCCAATAATATTTATTGTAACTTGTTTGTCAGTTTATAATATAATCTTTGAGTTTTCTGTGAAATAAATCTCCAACTCCTAGCAATTTATATATATATAAGTATTGATTTATTCAGTGTATCTGAACATTTCTTTTAATTTAAAAGTTTAGATAATAGTAAAAGAATTAATACATTACTTTTCATTGTTTCATCTGTTAGAGTTCCTTCAGAAGCAAAATATTTATATTTTCAATTTTGAATTCCAAATACTTGAAAAATTGCTTACTCCTCGTAAATTTATGGTTTAAGATTTTGTTAAAAGTCACTTCTTTTGTGATAGGTTTCTTTTAATAAAATATTATAACCTTAGATGAAATAAAATGACACTGAAAATGGACAAATTCTAATTTTTGGACTGAAAACAAAGAATACTAATGATTCAAATATCCTAAATTTTAATCACTTACAGTCGCTATGTTATTATTACGCAAGGTACAGTAAAGCATTTCCAGAATAATAATGATTCAAATAGCCTAAATTTCAATCACTTAGAATCGCTATGTTATTATTACGCAAGGTACAGTAAAGCATTTCCAGAATAATAATGATTCAAATAGCCTAAATTTTAATCATTTAGAGTCGCTATGATATTATTACGCAAGGTACAGTAAAACATTTCCAGAATAATAATGATTCAAATAGCCTAAATTTCAATCACTTAAAGTCGCTATGATATTATTACGAAAGGTCCATTAAAGCATTTACAGAATAATAATGATTCAAATAGCCTAAATTTTAATCACTTAGAGTCGCTATGATATTATTATGTATGGTGCAGTTAGGCATTTACTTCCTGTTATTAAGGGATACCCACTAGCTCGAGCTTGTGTGTTTCGTGCAAATAATAGTGCCCATATACAGATCATTACTTGGGGCAAGAAAACCTGGCAGTATCTATTCTAATGAGGCAAAGACTATTCTTCATTTCACAACAATTTTCATAGCTTTATCTGTTCATTTATTTTTTTAATAAAAACTTTCAGTTGTAAATGAATGACTTGTAGATACCCAGTATATTAACATATTAGAAACAAGAGTATAAATATAGGTATAGTTTTCACCATTTAATTTAACACAAGCATTTTAAGAGATGTTGATTTTATAATTAAATAAAGAATGGTCTGCAATTTCCTATTCAAAATCACTTTTTTGTCATTTCAAGAATTCCTTTTATATTTCACTCTATATTCCTCCACTTTTTTTTGAAGTTGTTTTGATTTTTTATTATATTTTCTCCCCCTTTCGCCCACTTCCGAAAATCTTGGAATAGGAGAGGATGGCACTGGACCAGGTTAGTATTAGATGTGATCGATGTTGTGATGTGAGCAGGCCTTCATAGCTACGTTAACTTAAAACCGCTTTTTGGCTTTTATGTGTTTTTATCTTGGTGTTAGTATGCATGATGCTGTTCAGATTGTTTTGTGTGTTTTTGTATTTTATGAAATGTATTCATGAATTCGAATTTCAAAATTTTGTCTTTCATAGGTATTTTCCTTCCTTTTGTGAACTTTCAAAATTTTATTTATTGATGTTGTTATGATATCTAAACATTTTTTTATAAAATTCTAAACATTTAATAATTAAAGAAACAAATTTGATATCAGCTTACCTTGAACAGGTTTTAAGACAATTTATTTAAACATGAGAATAGGCTACGAACACTCACACAAAGAAACGGACAACACTCGCTCTTTTCAGAATGATCTACGTACTTAAAACATCGCTTGTAGCGCCATCTCTTGTTCTTAATCGCATCTAAGTTGCCACAGATATGAACTAGATCTACTCTTTTATGTAAAAAGCGATACAGCGAATTTTTAGAGGCATCGTTTAGCAGCAGAAACGCTAGCAGATCAAAACTAACCATAAAAATTTGGGTTTTATTTTGTTTTTTTTTTTTTTTTTTTGCTGGAATAGCCTTTTTTTAAACTTTGCGTAAGACTGTCATTTGTCTAAAATAAAACTATATATAAAATAGAAATATGATATAAATACAATAAAATGTTTTAGAAAATTTGCAAATAATGGCGGCTTGAATGTTATCTGAGGTTCTATCATACAACAAAGTAAAATCATAATAAAGCAGAACTAGATCGTAAAGTAAATCAACGAGTATTATCATATAAAAATGTCTCTTAATTTTTCTGCTTCCTCCTAGCTATTTTCAATTTTTTTTTTTTTTACCGGGATCTATTTTTCAGTCGCAAGCGTTTCCCTTCCTTTGCCTTCAAGGCTTTGTTCTCATTTGCTGAAGCAACTTACCCAGTTTTTGCTATACAACTCATTTAATCTTGATGTACTTAACAATTATGAAAGTCTTACTAGTTATAGCAATGATCATTCTTTAATGACCACTTTATCTTTTTTTTGAAATTATAAGTGGCGCAGAAGGAATACTATTTGAGGGTTTAGCAAAAACTGGGTAAGTTGCTTCAGCAAATGAGACCAAGGCCTTGAAGGCAAATGAAGGGAAAGGTTCGCGACTGATAAATAGATCCCGGATAAAAAAAAAATTAAGAAAAGCTAAGAGGAAGCAGAAAAATTAAGAGACACATTTTTATATGATAAATACTTGTTGATTTACTTTACGATGTAGTTCTGCTTTATTATGGCATTGTTTTGTGGTATGAGATATCCTCAGATAACGTTCGCTTCAATTCTTCTGTAACATTAACCCAGTCCTAGTACGCTAGAACTTCTCCTATGCACTGAAATTGTTATTATTCACCAGTTCTACAGTCACATAACTACAGCATTCACCTGCGGATTGTAATCAAACATTTGACCGCACATGTCTCATTTTGAATGGAAGGATAAGTTGAATTGCTCATGAATCCTGAATGCAGTTATACAGGATCAATTTCTTTTATTTTTCAGATCACAAATTTTCTTTGTTCCGCACTTACTGGCTAGTATGGGCGATACTATTTGGGGCGGCCGTCAACGTGGATTGCCCCAGAGGCTACACGGCCAGGTTCATGTCCAGCGTGTGGGCCATGTTTGCCGTCGTCTTTCTCGCCATATACACCGCCAACCTCGCTGCCTTCATGATCACCAGGGAAGAATATTATGACCTGTCGGGCATAGATGATAAGAGAGTAGGTATAATTAATTTTGAATGTAGAATTGGTACTGAATAATTTATTTATTGGGACTGAATTAACTGAATAATTTATTATTAATCGATTTTCTAGGGATATTTAAAACTTCCTTTATTATATTTTCAAAAATAAGTATAAAACAACAAGGCACAAACAGTTCTGCTATACCTATAAGTCTAGTAAAAACAATCAATGTTCTTCCCAGGTAGTACAAACAGATGCCGATATTGTACAATATTGTTCGATATTATATAATATTATTTTATCGTGTACAATATTATACAATATCCTTGTGCCACTGGGGTTTATGCTCTTAAATAAGCGCATGTCAAATTTTGATTCTGAAAATGGTACATATGATATATAGAAAAGGAAATTGCATTATTTATCGATCTTATATTAATTTTCATAATTTCCATTGCCATAACTTAACGAAACATGAAACAACATATCTTAAACTGTTCTGCTATAGGTCTATTGAAAACAATAAGTTTTTTTAATGTTATGAAATAAATGAATTCTAAATTTTACTTTTAAAGATGGTATAATTTGTACTATTAATGTTCTATTAGAAAACAAAAACGTGGCAAGTTATTATTCCTAAAATCCAGTTAAAAAGGAACAAAATGAGTAAACAGATACCTTATGTTTTGAACTTGCATGTAACTTTTATTTAAAAGCTGTTAAATCCAGACCTCACATAAGCAAGCAACATGATTACTTTTATAAATCACATCACACTTTTGTTGCGGAATTATCCAATGTAGGAAATGAGAGACTATATTTAAGATCAGCCTTAAAAGCATTCGCCATTGAAACATTCTTCGCAGCAATAGATATCTCAAACACAGGGCATACACAATGAAGTGACACATTTCAAAAATTAATAAAAAAATATATATATGAATATTGGAACTACGAATTTTTTTAAATGAAAACGCATCTCAAAAAGGTTTTTTTTTTCATATACATAACATGCCATTTCGATTGTCTAAGAGGTCGTGAATTACTGGAAATCAAGCATTTGTTTAGAGACATTATCTGAGATAATATTAAAATTGGAAGAAAAATAAAAGCGTGTATTTGTAGGGAATTTTACGCTCTATAATTTGTTAATTCCCAAGTAGAGTGAAAACTGAAGATTTTTCGTCATATTCAAGAAAAACTAAAAATAGAAACCAGAAAACACACATCGGCTTTTTCTGATCGGTAGCCATTGCGTACTGAATTTTCTCGCTGTAACAAATTTAGAACGACGTAACGCCGCGTTACCCATCTGAAAAAATACTTCAGATGCGCTCTTATTTAAAAAAAACCGTAGTTCCAACATTTTTAGTTTTTCTTTTATTAATTTTTGAAATGTGTCACTTCATTTGTACTCATCCTGTATTTTATGATCCCATAAACATAATATGAAACATTTATTCCATCCCATTTAAGTCCTTCTCAGCATTGAACTGACGATTAAGAGTTAATGCGAGCGGAGACTAAAACTGCATTCCATTGAACAACCGCTTGAATGTACCCACACTAAATTATTCGTGCAAATACATTAATATTAATCAATAAGAAAGAGATAAAAACGTTGAGATGCATCTTTTATGGCATTTCAATTTTTTTCGTTACGAAAGGTTTAGTTAATTTAATCTCATGATGATTAATTATGTCATCACTCATAAACTTCTATAGTTTAGGGATGAATTACAGACGTTATCTTAATTATACGAGTAGTTCTGCGAACATTAGACCTCGTCCCCCCCCAAAAAAAAAATAAAAACAAATCTAAGGTTTTCTCTTCATCGCATTTTTTAAAAGCTTAACGAAAGTTATTCATTGTGAAGACAACATTCTTTTTAGAGACACCGGGCATCATAATTTGAATCTCCAGATGATATACTGGTGTGCAAAAGTTTAGCACAATTCTAATGGTGTGACAAATTGGAGGATAATATGATTCAAATGGTTCGCAATCTGCTGGATTAGCAAAACATCTCTATCTCTTTTACTTCGCTTATCTTTAAGCGTCATATCGAAATATTTTGAAAAAGATGGCACCAAAAATTCACAGAGAAAAATCGAAACCCTAAATTAGTTATTTAAAAAATATCATTGAGAAACTGTCACTATTAAATAGGCATCAAATTAAAATATTTTTCCAACTCTCTTCCTTAGAACTAAGAAGATGGAACTCAAAATAACTTAGCGATAAATATTACAATTTGGCACAGAAATATATATAAGCGAAAAGTTGTCGTTGCTTTGAGGATCAGACGATTTATAAGGCAGGCGAAATTTATCTTGACGAGATCAAATTTCGTGATAATTCCATTTAGGCTTAACAATTACAAGCGAATTTTTAAACTTTTTTAAAATTTGGTACAGCGCCATATAGGGTAAAAAAGAAATTGTTTAGATGGTAAATGAGTTTAAATATAAATTTACAACTAAAAGATAGCCAAAGATTATAAAAATAGGTAATATCTATTTAGAGAAAAGCGGATAACGATACGCAGCATACATAGCCACAAGCTAACTGTATTTATTTACAACTCTGATGTCATTATTTTAATTTTTGAATGTCACTCACTCTTTTATTACAAATTATTATAATAATTATATATAATTAAAATAATTATTTTATTACTGAATCAAAATAAATAGAAATAAAACATATAATCCGATTTCTATTGCTTCAAGAAATATTTCTGCCAAATTTTAAGGAAATCGAACAACACATTTTGTCGTAATCGCGTAACAAACACACAAACAGACAAGTGAAAATGCTAAATTTAAAACTTAGACCTCCCTATATTTTTAAGATGTAATAAGTTGTGTTACCAAATATGTTTTACTGATTATAATATTATTTTTTCGTAATTGACGACATCTAGAAAATTTGATTCGCTAGCATATAAAAATCAATTATCTTCTGAATACAGTAACAAGTAATACTGTTCTTTACATTACTCTATTCAAGTTACTGAATACAGTAATGTAAGGATGCATAATTTAACTTCAAAGGAGCAGTTATTGCAAGGATACAGCAAATTCAAAGGAAGAGTTTTATTAAATTACTCTTTTCTTGAAGAAACACGAATTTATATTATTTCTTTACAAAATCAATTTTCATCAGATATAGTCAAAAAATTACGTAGCAGCAGTGCCACCACGATCAGTCATGAGGCAAAGGGCTATAAATGTTAGTCTGAATGTGCCCGTCAGAAAAAAAGCATTGTTGTACATATTTCACTTTTCTCCTACCTTTTTTGTATTTTGGCATGTTCTATGTTTGTGAGGATGGAAATTTTTAATATATATTTCACTCACTGTATAATGCGATATAAATTTGAAACTTTGTTCCTTTGTATATTCTCAATTAAAATATATATTTTTGAATTTTGATAAATCAATTATCAATCATTCCATTAGTTAAATTAAATTGTTTTTTCATGCGAATGGAGCCTCCTAATAGTTAGTTTAAGAGGTTTCCACATGAGAGGTGTCACTGGGTAGTTTCAGAAGTCTCCATAGGCGTGGTGCCACCTAGTGGTTAGTTCGAGAATATCTTAGTTTCAAAATTCGGTAATATTAATTAAAATGAATTATAAATTAAGACTTTAAAGTAGACAAGAATTTAAATAAAAAGTGTTGCTTTTTATAACATTAATAAGTGTATGTTTCATTCGCAATTACAAATCAATTATTAAAGCGAAATTTCATATGAAGTTTATTATAGCCAAAAATTAGGAGCGTTCGAAAAACAACTTTTAAGTTTTGTATACCGTTCACTCACGTTTCGCCACTGATTAATTTTATAAGTTATATTTACCTACCATTTTTCTGAAAAGTAGTGTTAAGTACTTATGATTAATGAAGTAGTAAATAATCATTTATGTCCCATTTTAGTTGCAAAACCCGATGAGTGAAGAGCCTCCATTCCGGTTTGGTACTATACCTTATGGAAACACCGAGGCAATTTTGAAGAAAAACAAGTTTGATATGTACATGTGGATGAGAAAATTCAATAGAACTACTGTCGTCAAAGGAGTGGAAGCCGTGAAAAAGGGGTAAGTTTTTCATTAAGTATTTCCCTTATTCTTAAGTATTTTCTATATCAATGTTTCTGATATGAGAATGAATACGCCCTTTGGAACCTGAAATCCCCGTGCTTCGAAAAAAATTATATTTTTGAATTTAAGGGGAGATTGGGGATATTGATACGCGGGAACATTGATACAGTTCTTAAATTTTGATGATTGGAATTACGCAAGATATTCATATCCCCTCATACATATGCCACTGTAACCCTTGGAGCACGATATATTTTTCGGAAATGTTAAGAAAGAAGTTAATTTATAAATGAATCAAGCCGCTAATCTTCTAGTCTAAGTAAATTTTACTCTAATTACGTGTTGTGTGATTTCTTCCACTAATTCCTTTTTCCTGCCAGGGAATCTATTCCAAAGGTAGGAACAACATATATTTTTCTGAACTATATTCTGTTTTCAGGTTTTTTTATCTTTGATTTTGCGTTGGCCCTTGTTTTAAGTAAAAATGTCTCTTGAGGCAGATTGATACAGTTGACTCCGGGGCACATTGATACGCATCTTCTATGTGTACCAATGAGCCTTAACAGCAACTACTTTGGAAAACCGTCTTCAGAAATGGAAAAAACTAAAAATCGAACTAAGAGAAACACATAATTTAGTATTTGCTTTAAACAAAGAAAATATTGTTGTAAATTAGGTTTAAAACATTTTTTAGGAATTTATTAAAATTGGAAAAAAATATACTTCAATGTAAATAATATCATCGAAAAGATAGTTTTTTGTATTTTCAGATGGTGTGAAAATTATTTTTGTTCTATATTATTTTCGTAAGACATCAAGGAAGAACGCGAAAATTTCCCTTAATTTTTAAGTATTTAATATTTTCTAAAACGGCATCGAGGCTCACATTCCCTCCCTCCAAAGTATTTTTAGACACACGCACACATTCTCCTTTATTATTTGTAGAGATAAATTTTTTTCTGTGGCATTATTGTTTAATTTTTCGAGTCTAATTAAAAATGTAGAATTTTTATTAAAATAAAAGTGTGTTACTTTGTTAAATTTTTAAACCTTGATTTGGAATATAAAGTTTGATAAAACACCTTCTGTTTTTATCTCAGACCTATTAACCATCATTATTTTCGATATTACCGTGTGTATCAATTCACCCGTTGTATGGGGCAGATTGATATAAATCTAGTTTTAAGAAAAAAAGTGTAATAAATATTATATTATTTCATTTATGACCAAAACTAAACTGAAATTCTATATTAGATGAACAAATTCCTAAATATTGTGTATTAATTCTATTTATTTCGTTTGGAAAAATCATTGTTTAGCTTTCCAAAAAAAGTTTATCAATATCCCCGTGTTAACCCTACTTATATCTCTAACTATCAATAGAATTTTAGTTCAATCTTTATTACCCACACTGACCCACTCACCCATAGGGTATTTAACGTTTTAATGGTCAGCGAGGAAGAGTACAAAAAAAATTGTTACATTGCTTAAACATTAAAAACTTCAAAACAAATGCAGAATAAAAGTGCAATCCTGAAAAATATTATATTTATTATAATAAATAGACATATATTCATACAATTTTAAAACAGTGGCATCAAATACTATTCAGACTATTCTTGGAAAACTATAAAAAAAATCAACTTCAAATTGTCGCCAAACTAATATACAAATATTAATTTAAAAATTAAAGTCAATATATATTTAAAAAGAATTTTTTTCTGAAAGGAAGTGTCAGTCTAAAGAAAAGTAGCTGGAAAGATATGATGGGAATGGGTTGTGATTTGTTACAAAATAAATTAAAGATTGATTAGTAATAGGATTATTAAGACAATCTTGAAATGAATGAATTTTATCAGGCATGCAAATGTAAGAAACAAGACATAGTACACATGTAACATAATGTCAGTTTCTAAGGTCTGGCACAAACGGACAATTGTTTGTTTCAGAATCATTTTGACTCCCCCATGACGTCAAGACAAGGGGTCCGAACACGTGGCAACGGAGGTACAGCGAATTCATTCGAAAATCCTTAAGGTTTCAATCATAAACTCTTATTTATTTTAATCCACCAAAATGCAAACAGAATCCAGAAACTCCATCAGGCAACAGTTTTTTTTTCGGGTGCGCGCTCTTTGAAACTAAAGCACATACAAAACATTTTCGCAATAACGATTCACCGGTATGCCCCCAGCCTCAATTGTACTTTTTTTATTTACATTTTTCCAGTCATTTGAGTCAGGAATAGTCGATTTTTCAATTATATTTTATTAACAAAATACACTTACGATTATCTCAATCACAGCCATAATCCATAATAATCGTAACTGGGCGAAAAGGCATGCTTCATGCCACACCAAGGTTCAAAGCAAGAAAGGCGAAAGCTTTACTGAGAATTGCAAATTGCTTGATGAATCAGCACATTCTCGAAATCTCAACCGAAATGATTCTTACCAGAATCTTATTCTCAGATTTTTAAAATTAATGACGAAAAGGAGACAGGAAATAAAATCGGACTTCATTTCAATAATTAAGGTCTCAGTCGTACCCACAATATTGAGAAGCAAAAATGGCGCCTGGGCTGATATCCTAACAGTCTAAAATCCCCACAGAGTCGAAATAACCCCAGACTGTGCTAAATACCTAGAAGAAGAAATTTCCACAAATCTTCGTCTGAATCCAATTTAATTAATTAGATTAATCAAATATCACACTTAAATAAATTCACATACTGCAATTAATTATTTAAATGAATAAATCTTTAAAATTATCTCATTGCTGATTTTTACAAATTGAAATGCTAGTCAAAGATAGAAATTAAGATTTACGGAAATAATTTTATTAAAAGACATAAAAATTTAACTACATTCTCTATGCATTCATATGGCATGAGGCGGGCAAAGATAGAGATTGCAAAATAAATGATAAAATTTAATTCAAGAATTTTAATTCTCTTGAACAACTGGGACAGTGTTTGCTTACCAAGACAGTGTCGGAATTTCGGCCAGCTGGGATGACGACCCTGACGGAGTTCTGGTTTGTCTAAGATTTTCGCCGCTCGGTTATGCCTGGATACTAAATCATGAACACCTGCGATTGCTGAAAGATTTACTACTCAAAGGTCTATTGCTTCTAATCATGCAATCTACAGATAGAAAACATTAGTTACATTTGCATTCGGTCATGTTGCGGAATACAGTTAGGGAATTAGCAATCAACTACCATTTTAGGGATTTAGCAATCAATGTATTAAACTGCACCTAAAAGTGGGTAGTTCATTATATAAAACTTAATTAAATTTACAAGTACCGGAAAACAAATCTTATACTGCAGTAATTACTTATAGGGCATTTGAAGTTTTTTTCAGTAACTTTTCACGAAGTTAGTTGCATTTCAAAAAGTATGAGTTAAGGTTTGTCCGTAATTGCCTTAATGGGAGTTGGAACCCTAAGTCCGTTAACCCTAACCCTGTTACTTCGATGTACCTTTTTTCAAAATCTGTTACAGATTCATGTTTGAAATTTTTATGCAAGTATCGCACATCCTTCTAATTATACTGCAATGATTTTTTTTAAAAAATTCAAAAATTTATTTTTTACAATTTTTTTTGTGTCAAAACAAAAAATGTGAAATTGGCCATTTCGATGTACCTTTTCTCAAAATGTGTTATAGATACATGTTTGAAATGTGTTATAAATACAAGGAAAGTACACCTTTCTTATTTTACCGATATGAGCGTTTAAAAAAACTCAAAACATTATTATTTACAATTTCTTTGTGTCAAAATAAGGTAAAATTTCACTGTCTAATTAAATATTTTGAAATTTATAAAAAATTAAAAATTAACCAAAAGCTCATTTCATTACAATGAGATAGATGTACTTTACTTCTATAAAAAATTTCAGACATGTGTCTGTAACAGATTTTGAGAAAAGGTACATCGAAGTGGCTAATTTAACATTTTTTTAATTTGACATAAAGGAAATTTTTAAAAAATAAATTTTTGAATTTTAAAAAAATCATTTCAGTATAATGAGAAAGATGAACGATACTTATAAAAAATTTCAAACATGAATCTCTAACAAATTTTGAGAAAAGGTACATCAAAGAAGCAGGGTTAGGGTTAACGGACTTAGGATTCTAACTCCCCTTAATGCATATACTTTATTTTTATCTTTTAATTCTTAAATTAAAGCACAAAAGACATTTATTTAATTAACTTTAATTTTAGTAATAATTATATGAACAATTACTGTAAAAGATACGCATATAAGGTCCATACGGACATTCAAATTTAATTTACAATACTTAGCAGAAGAGAAATCTCATTTCAGTCAGGAAATAACATCATATCACATTTGTGGGTATATCATATTTGTTATGTTCCTTAATTTCCTTTTTGATTCATATAAATGCATAGATATTGCTTTTCTCATTTGCATTAATGATTTGGTAGACAATCTGAGACTTAGAAACCACTTGCTACCTTGAAACTAAATTTTGCCCCAAAAGTGGCTACATCCTGTAGTTCTTAAAAGTTGACAAAATTAGTTAAATGTATACTAAAATCGTAAGAAAATCTTGTTTTCAGGGAACTTGATGCCTTTATATATGATGCCACAGTATTAGAATATCTGGCTGGTCAAGACAACGAATGTCGACTATTAACCGTTGGAACTTGGTATGCCATGACAGGATATGGTTTTGCACTTGCAAAGAATTCGAAATACCTCAGCATGTTCAACAGGGCAATGATTCAGTACAGAGAAAACGGTAGGTGGAATGACTGATAAACTTCTTAGATTTTATAATTGACATTTATTTCAATATTAAATGCTATATCGCAATCTTATTGTTTTACTAACAGTATAAAAATGTTTTAATTATATTTAATAATAAATATACGATTCGTAATAAAATAAAAGATTTTATTGTCTTTTCCGTCAAAGAAACTTAAATGGAAACTAATTTTAACAAGTTCTAGTGAATTTAACAGATTTTATATTGTTCCTCATAAGAAATACGTAGTAAAATTAATTCATATTTCTTATTACCAAGCATTTACATAAGTAAGGTTAGGATTCGGTTTGCTTGGATTAATAGTTATTTAACTTTTTATTTAATAATAAGCTAATAAAGCGTTGAAAAGATTGAAAAATGTCCACAAGACTTTATTATACGTAAAAAGTCTAAGAGTAAACGATTTTACTATGCATGGAACTCGAAACTCATGTTTGAATTATCAGGTTGAAACACAGCAAATTTAGGAACGAAGTTAATTTTCTTAAAATAGAAATATTAATTTAATACAGAGCTGTAAAATAAATTTCTAGTTTTCGGATGTTTCGAAATTTATTTCTTTTTTTCATAGCACTTCTGTGCATTACTTGTTATTGTAAAAAAAAGACCAGAGGTGAATCTTGCGGCAATTGGTACCTGCTCACACCGTCATCAACCCAACGTCTCTGCGGATTGACTTTCTATTAATCTTGTGATACAGAATTTCTGACATTCTTCATGCTTTTAGGTGTTATCTGTGATTCATACATAATTCCTTGGTTTTTGATTTAAGGTACTATGTTCTGAAATCTAATTCAGATAGTCTCTTCTTATAATGATTATCAAAAGACGAGACCAGAAGGATGAAAAATGGATAAAATTACTAAGCGCCTATTATCAGATGGATAAGAAAATTAAGAGCCTAAGGTCAGAAGGATAAAATTATTAAGCGCCTGAGATCAGAGGGATAAAATTATTAAGAACCTAAGAACAGAAGGATAAAAATATTAAGAGCCTAAGATCAGAAAGATAAAATTATTAAGAGCATAAGATCAGAAGGATAAAATTACTAAGCGCCTAATAACAGAAGTAAAAAAATTATTAAGCACATAAGAACAGAAAGATAAAATTATTAAGAGCTTAAGATCAGACGAATAAAATTATTAAGAGCCTAATGTCTTAAAGATAAATTTATTAAGAACCTAAGAACGGAGGGACAAAATTATTAAACGCCTTTCATACATCAGATTTGCACATTACGTTATGCTTACCATATTTGCTCATTTATCAAAAAGCCTATCGATTGCTTGGGAACAAATCGCTTCTATCGTTTCAGTGTACAGACAAAACAAGTGATTTGAAGAAAACTGATAATTTTTATGACCTCATGGCAGAATCTTCGGAAAATCACGATTGTATCAAAATTTCAACGTATAATTAAAAACTCGAATTAGTTTGTTAGTGCCAAATGTCCCTATGTTTCAGTATTGCAGATTTCGTTAGAGATGCCATCCTGGTCATGTAACCTATGGTTCAGTTTTACCAAATCTGTTCAAAACATCTATTTCATGTCTTCAAAACTGCAGGCTGGTCTAATGTAATTGATCAACTGTGAAAAAACTGAAAATTGATTAAAAGAAACGAATATCTTGGTAAAAGGATGCAAGATATTATAGTAGTATTATTTAAATTTCTTTGCACTTTCATATAAAGTTAATCTTTGCTTTCCAGGGAAGAAAGTTCCAGACAATCGTTGAAAAAAGCTAAGGTAAAGTCACAACTAGTATGCTAATATATGGGATTACATGAGTTGATATAGAATGAGAGAGTTTTCCTATAAGGAAAATTAATGGAAACATTGAAAATGGCATTATCTAGCTAAGATGGTTATAATATACTGAATAACATTGACGCTGTTGTCCTTCATAAACGTTCTGAGTTTAAAATATTAAATAGGCCAAAGAAGCCTTGAAATGCCTGAATAATCCTAGCAAAGATACTATTAGAATTCGCTGTTAAAATTTAATTCATAATTCTATTTTTCTCTTCATTTGAAGATAATTGGAGTATAAAGCTTCATGTTCCCAGTAGTCCAGAACTGCTATTGCAACGCAACGTCACCTCCCCGTTCGATCATGATCAGTTTGGAGAAGTTTCTTGTGGAACTGGAAAACCTTGATGCGGTTCTTCTTGATATTTTTAAAATATATATTAGAAAATCAGAAATAAGTAATATTTAAGAATTATCTTTATAAAATAATAGGCTAAATGACTAGTCCCCAGCCCCAACCACATACACGACATTGAACATTTTTATTTCACATGAAAGCTTGATATATCATCAATGTTCCTTTGCCCCCCCCACCAGCATACAATTTCGAGAAAAATCGAAAAAATACTACACTGTACATTTTCTATGACAAAAAACTACATTGACAGAGTTCCCCCAGCACCAACCACTAGACAGATGTTATAAATTCTCATAAATTATTCACTTTAACCTGCTTATTTGGTTATAAGAATAATCGTCGGTGATTATACACAATAACCTATTATCCACATTGACGGTAACATTAACACTAGAAATTTTACGAATGGCACAGCATAATTGTATAGTCACAAACCAACTGTAAAAATAATATACAAAATTCTGGGAGAAGTTCAGAACTGACCAAAATTTTATAAATTTAACTTCTTAAAAATTTTTTTGTATTTTGTGCGGAAATTTAAATTATTAAACTATTTGTTTGCTACATGAAAAAATCTTCCTTACTTTTTACACACATGATAGATGTTAAAGTATATTTAAAAAAAATCATGGATTGAAAAAATTCTCTTTTCTCCAGCATTTAATCATAAATTTTAAAGCAAATATCGGCCATTAAAAACGTATTTCGCAGCACGCTTCAATAACTCTAAAGCGTTTGTCAAGAAAATATTATTGAATATTTGATCAATATCCTTGAATAAAAAATTGCAACACTTACGGAATTGAACGAAGCATAATATCCCTCATAATTCATATATGAAGTTCACAATCTAAACTTTGCCTCAATGAAATATATTAGAAACCATAAAAATGTCACCAATGATTTAAAAGAGAAAACTCGCATTGCCCAAAATTCCTTATTTCGAAATTCCTTGACAGTATGAATCAAAATGTGGCGCATTAAATGGACAGAAATATAAGAAATAAGATATCGTGCTTTATTATCTGAAAGCAAATGAATTTCTTAAAATAATTTGAACATAAAAATACTTGAAAAATGGAAGAAATTGCACCACAATTATTTACAAAATGACATAAAATCGAAGTATGAAATAATAATGTGACAAAACAAATTTGAAGAGAGAATATTCTTTCAACGCGAATGACAATGTTCGTTTTGAGAATAAATTTACATGATACTACAACCACATGAAAACTTAACTCAGCATGTCATCTAAATTATCGTTCTCTTATGATTATTTGTGATCGCACTCCCTTTCCCACCGATAAATTTTTTTCTATGCTTAAAAGAATATTAATTGAGTGGATTTACTTGATTTCTGATTTAAAGTGTAAATTTAATAATCGTACTAGCATATTAATAATATTTTTTAATAAATTAGCTCTTGATCTTAAAAAAAAATATTCATAAATTATTTTGAGCTTGCATCTAAATTAGCAATTACATCCCGTTCTGTTTTGCCAAAATCTTTACGAAGATAATAAGGCGTGAATTATTCTTTCAAATTAAACTGGCTTCACAGTTTAAATTAGATGGTTTAAATAACTTAGAAAACTGCTATTTATTCTGTATTCTAATATATCTTAACGGGATGGAAATAGATTACACGAACAACGTCTTCCTAAATTCATCCAATAATGGAGTCGTTCATAAAGTGTACGCTTCTGAGCCCTGGGGACCTCGCCTTCCTCACTGGGATGTCGCGGAATATATAATTTTCATAATGTTATTTGCAGTTTAGTTCAATTTCATAAATCGCGATATTTTTGAAGAATACTTATCACAGTTGAATTGATAAATCCAAATTATTAAAATGATATTATAATGATTTTTCAAGGATTGAAGATCCATTTAATGTGAATTCTCAATCTGCATTTACTGCTGCAGAAGAAGATAATCTGATTATTGAACAAAGGGAAATATAACAGTGTGGTGTTAACTGGATGCATTAGTTTCTAAAGTGTGAGTAGAATCAATAGACAAAGATGATTATTCATTTCTAAGTGCTGCGTTCAAAGAATTTTAATCCTATTTGCTACTTCTTATTTGTGCTAAGCCGGGTGCTGCCATACAGTGCAGCTGACCACAGATCAATTCCAATATATGAGAGTTATAAATTGACAAATTTTAATGAAAATATTATTTAAAAATTGATTAAATTAACTAATCAAACATTAATAAAAATTCTTAGTATTATATAGAAAGGTGCAAATGCAGCTATGTAATACAGATACAAATAATAGATATAATAAACAAAAATTAAAATTAAAAAAAAAGAAAAGTATAGATAAGAAACAGCACATTTAGACATAAACGATGACAATACATCTTTAAGCGTGCTAACGCAACAGCCACGAGTGATTGCATCAACAGAAATTTAAAAACGATAATATTTAAAACACAGAAATATTAATTTAGAAAGTAAAAAATGTTCAAAGCGGAAGAAATGAATGAGGAATCGAATGGCGAACTTTATCGAAGACCACTCACCATAAAGATTCCGAATTAGACAACATTTTCTGTCAAGGGTAAGATTATAAATCAAAAGTATACCCATTGTGGCCTGAATCCTGTCCAATATCATTACGAGAAACATTCTGAAAGATCAAAATGCAAAATCCTTAATGAATAATCAAAAGATACTAGAGAGTGTGTTAAACCTAACACTCTCTGCCGAAATATATGAGAGATCTAGTGACCAGCGAACTCAACCTCAAACCACCGATTATTCTTTGAATTTTCTTCAATGAATTTCTATATAAGCTAGAATAAAATCTATTTATATTTACTTAAGCTATGAAAGCTATTGACTGTTTTACTAAAAGTACTTGCTGCAATAAAACATAGGACGCCATGGGGAAAAATCTGAATTCAACAGGGAACGAAGATGCACAAATGTTAAATCAGAGGCGGGATGTGAAGTTTTCATTTGCAATGTTACTAACAATTCATCTATAAAATGTGCTATGAAATGAATTTCAGAGCAGATATAGAATAATTTTTTAATATAATTTCATTAACAAAATGTTAGAGAAGTAATAAACTGGATAAAATAAATAAGAATTATGCAGTAGTTCATGAACAGTAGTTCATACATTGTAAGTGTCATAAAAGAATTTAACAGCTAAAATATGAAGCATTTGCTATCGATAAACTGCTATTCAGCATAATATTTCAAATTTTTTCTTGTCTTCATATTTGCACTTATGTTTTACTTGAAAATTTGAAATTAGAAATCAAACAAAACAACAGCGAACAAACATTTAAAATGTTCTACTATTATCCTGATTTCAGCAGATATCTCTACCACTCTGTGAGGTAAAAATTCAATGTAATCTTCAAGAGCGCCATGACCTTCACGAAGATCATAGGAAGCCACTATGTGTACAGTACAGTTGTCTTTGAAGATCTCTATGCTTCTTTCAAAATGAAGCTTTATTACTTAAGCCTTAGATGGCGACTTTATAAAGACAATTAGTGAATTTTACCTGGGGATATTCTCTTTGTTCCGAAAACTACTCTGGTTCCATAAAATATATTCAAGATATCTCAGCAGGATACGCACTTATCCTGCTGACGTATTGTGCCATTCTGATGACGCATTGAGGTATGTATGGTGCGATTTCCTCTAATAGGAGAAATAAATTATTCAAGCGCTTGAGGCAATAGTTGGTTCTCTGGAGCTCTTATTTGCTGGGTTCGTAACATAACATTGCTTCGAAGATAACATTGCTTTAAAATAATGGACGCTTTTTGTTAATCCTGATATTTACGGTGTTTTCTGGCTACTATTTTAAAAGAAACACTATGAAGATTTATTTTACTATAGTCAAAAGCACGCTGAGAATACGTGGAAATTCAAGATTTTAACTACACGCCAAGTTGAAAGGCCTTCTGTACGATTCTAAAGATTTTAAAGCTAATTAATATATGAAACTTTAAAAATAGAGCGGAAAGATTCACAATGGTTTCTAAATTTAGCTAGGAATCATATTGAAATGTGGACATGTTTTCATTCAAACCATAGTGAATGAATAGAGATTTATCTATCCTATACTAGTTAGCAGTACTTTTAAAATGTTTCACTTTCTTTGCACGTAAAATATAATGCCTAGATAAAGAATTGAATATCTAAAATAGACAAAACAACAATAGTAGAATAACTTATTCTTGTTTGAAATCTGCATGGATGATGGCCTCTGATGACGTCATCCACCAGATTCTTATTCCTCCTCGGTTTTTGTTATTATTTTTTTATTTTTAACTCTTTCACAATTAAAACTTCCCTTATTTCGAATTTATAGCTTTATACCTAGCTGAAAGTAGCGAAACTTTTGGGTTGAGCAACTGTGATACTCAAAGACTCACAGTAGTCCAGTTTCGAAGGTCCTACCTCTATAAATGCAATTATTACATTGGGAATTTGCTGAAAACCCTCCTAAACTGTAAAATCCATAAATTGCTTTATTTAAACATTCAGATAGACGAAGGTTGAAATTTCGGAATGTCTTTCACACACGTGTGTCTCGTATCAGTTCGTTTTAAGCCTTTGGTATGCAAAGAAACACATGATTTCTTTTTGGCCTAACGGATACTGCTCCGTAATGTCCTACTCCTATACAGGTAAATGATAATATTATTGTCATATAATTTATTATTTTCCATATTTTTACACTTTATTTAACATTTTAGTTTTTTAAGCTTATCGAATTTAAAGAGAATTTCAAAATTTTGCGCAACAATACAGATATTAAAACTATCCTAAAATGTGTCTCCGATCTATTTATTTTCAAAACTTTAAGTAATAAGCTCCGAAAAATCCTCAAATTTTGTATTTTATTATTTAGGATGATCTAAGTCTATAAAGAATTTTGAGTTTTTTTCTACGCACACACACACAAAAAAGCGTTTTGAAAAACTTAATTAACTTGTTCTGTTCTAGTTGTGAATAACTGAATAATAAAGTGACAGTTAATTCAAAAAAATTAAATACTATTGAACGTTAGTGGAGGACTTGCAATGAATAACGAAATGAAATTTTTTTAAAGTGAAAAATAAGTGTCTACAAATTACTTCACTCATACTTTAAATCACATTCAACATTTATTTTTGATTAAATAGTTTATATAAATTCAGCAAAAGCGTAATAACATTCAAAAGTTCAGAGTAAGAAGTAAAGTTTTAAAGACAATTAAGTTGCTTCAGTAACAGTCTCTCAAGATCTTTATTTATATGCAAATACAAGGGCCAGAATATTAGGGCATCATACGAGAAACATGTGCAAATTTCAAGGTTCCGATATCTTTTTCTGTTTGTTTGATACGTAATTCGTTGTCCAATGTTTTTAATAAGTTTATTTCGATATTTAATGTGTTAAGGTTCTTGGGTGTGGTATTTATGTATAGTTACTGCTGACTGACTCATAATATGGATGGATTTAATAAACATTTAAATAAAATTTACGTAAGTGCAACTCAAAAATTAAAAGTACAAAGATGGATATCAATAAACATATCCATACAAAAATAATTCAGCAGAACATTCAATAATATCTTTTAAAAATGAAGGATAGAAAAAATAGAAAAAGTTTCTAAAAAGACAAAACAACGATAATAGAAGCAATTTATTTGGTGCTCGCAAAAGTGCGACATCATTCAGGAAAACATTGAGGTACAAAGATAAAAATGCAAATTAAGGGAAGTTTTAAGTGTGATAGAGGTAAAAATATAATATTATTAAAAAAAACGAATGAAATAAAAATTTAATATTTGATAGGTCGAATGCTTTAAACCTTTCAAGTTCACTACATGTTTCGTTTTGGAAATTACTAAATGTATTTCAAAAATGAATATTAGACATGTAGCTGATCATAAATATGTAAAGGATAAAATTAAGCTTTTTTTTTATTTTCAAGAAAATTGTGGTTTCACAGTGAAACCAAAGAATGGTAACGGGCTATTTTTCCTCCTAATAAGTTATCATCGAAATGTAATTTAAAATATATATTTGATTTATTAGTATACGTGAATATTCAGACTTCATAAAATTAAATTTTGCTTTTGAAGATTCAATTTTGAAAATTATAAATTTGTGCAAGAACCCTCATCATTTTATTTCTCTAAGAGATCAAAAGCAATTTAGCTCTTGCAATGCGAATATTTTCGTGAATACAAACGTTATTGAACTGGAAATTTTATATAAATTGTCCTATACATCTGGTCCTTAAGTTATGAAAGAAACATCACACTACCTTTCGCCCATGCGCAGTAAAAGAATGCTGGATGTGTGGTTTCACTGCGAAACTAATGAAAGCGAAAGAGTTAAATAATGAATAGATGAGAAAAAAATCATAAAATGCATGTATAGAATTTCAGTCTTTTGAGAACCAGTTTTCAGAACATAACAACTAGAAGTCATAAAAATTTTAAGTACAATTATATTTAATGTTTCCTAATGTAGTTTCTTTCTGAGTACAAAATATTTTTTCAAAAGAAAAGTGTAATTATCTATTCAAAATTTAATTTGAAATTCAATTTATCTCGTTTTAAAATGAAAATAATTCTTGCTAATTAGTAAATTGATAGCACTTATTGGATAAAGTAAGGAAAAATATTAATACAAATTAAGTAATTCTCATTTGGCAAGCAGGAATGTAAGATGTTCTGTATATTATATCTGACATGCAGAATACAACATTCTGCTCAACATTTTGAAATATTCGAGATTTGTTGCACAATGAACCAACTGGTAGACATGCATATAGATACTAGTTTATCTTAGAATTATATTGATAAGATTCAGAAGTGATTAGCAATTCAATGTTCCTTACTTGATTAATTAAGTATTAGCTTCGGCTAATTAGGATCTCCCTGATTTTGAGATTAATTCTTTAATCCCGAGGCGACTTTTTTCTTCTAGCCCCTTCAAAACCGAGAGTTTTGGGGAGGAAGCGACATGAATTGGACTCTTCCAACCTCGGTGGTCATTTACCCTGCCACCCCATCCCTGCTAGAACCTTCCCTTAAGGCGCAGGGAAATGGGCTCTGGTTGGCAAGGATTATTGGACACTCTACCACGCTTATCTCCTAAACGATCTCATAACCTCCCCTCCCCTCAAAAGAAGCCAACCGCCTCAGACCGGCTTCCGTCTCTGTTAAAGGGAAATATTTAGACCGCCCAGGACCGCCTCTCTCGGTGTGAGAGGGTTAAATGGTTATGAAAATAGTAAAAGGAGACAACGATTAGTATGCATGAAACAGCAACATTCATCATTAAGTTCCGATTGTATGGAAAGTTGGGTTTTCTAGCTACGGAATTACATTTTGGGAGGTGTGACGTGTGATTATTTATATCATTTTGGGAAAGGCCGTCTTATCCAATGGGCTAATTGGGCTGTAGCCCAGGGGCACCTGAAAATTTATTATTCTGATTTAATTACAATTTAGGACCAAAAAATTTACTTATTTATAAATTTAAATGGTTTAGGGTTTCTAATTAGATAGCCATAGATTGTGTAATGCCGTATAAAAATATATGCCAGTTCAAAAATAATAGAACAGAAACAACCAGTGAGAAAATTCTAATCTATACGTGTTATAGAAGTTGTCTATACTTATCAATGATAAAGTAGATATCTGTACGCTTAAACCTTTCTGCTTGTGCTCCTTAACCCGGGAGAACGTGAGCCTCCTTAGCAAACGCTAAGACGTGTGGAGGTCATAGAATGAACCCAAACTAAATTTCAAACATGCGCTGTTAAAATCTTTAAATTTTTTGTTGGAAAAGTAACGCTTTTGACTTTTAGCCCTAAAAAATACAGTGCGTAACAATAGTCAAATCTACTCCATTATTATCCACTAATAAACACGCATTTCTAGAGGTTCATTTTTCGTGCATCTATTTCACGTGAAATGTTGGTGCACATTTTTCGATAAATATATTTGTTCACTCTACAGTTAAATGCATCATGTTATCGTTGATGAATAACTCCCAACTTTTCACAGGGCTTGCAACATCTTTTGCTGGTCGTTTTGTTCCAGGTGAGCGCGACACAATGTTATGACAACGAATATTCTGCCTAAATTTCGCTTTTCTCCACTGAATCTTTTGATGAAAAGAATTCCAAGTTATACACATTTTCACTTCTGGAATCTCCGTCTTCTTCCGATTCCGTATCATGTTCGTGGAAACTTTCACGATATGAAAAAATCTCTTCTAAAACATCCTCAGGTCCACTGTCTTCATTGTCAAAGTCTGGAACTTCATCAGTTTAAACTTCAGCAAGAAGTTTACGTAAACGCTCCATTTCTTTTTCTTATGGATTCGGCATTGTGAGAAATAGTTAAATTCTTCAATTCGGCAAACATAAATAACGAGCTGACCGTATCAGCTTCGTTTAATAACTAGTCTGTGGAACAAACGGAAAGACGCACGGGGTCATTTAATAACTCCAGTAACTGACTAAACATGTATGAGGGGACGAAAAATTTTGGAAATACTTTCTAAATATTTGGAAAAGGCAGAGGGGGTGACTAACTCAGATACTGATAAGAAAGGGATGATGAACAGGTGGCTAGTTTTCGAGGAATCTGAGTTTACGATGGCCTAAGCGTCCTCCCGGTTAATTATTTTATTAAGTAGGAATCTTCGTTAAGTCCAGGACCCACGATCAGTTAACCAACAGATTTCATCCGCGGTTCGCCTCGTTTCCTGTCGTCGGAAAGGGAAGATTCGATGTCGCTCTGGGGGTTGTAAGAACATCTGTGGTTTCCCGAGTTGTAGCGGTAAATAGCTCAAACATCAAAGACGCGAGAGCAGAGCGACGCGATCCGTTCCCGTGGCTTGTTGTATTTTGTACTCAGTTCTCACTTAGCAGTTTTTTTAGCAGTTTCGAAAGGATTATGGAATGGAATACTGAATTGATTATGGAGTTTTAGAGAGAACCTTTCATATGGCATCCGGATAACTGCATGATATTACTGCTTGTATTCCCTATTTGAATAATATTATTTTGCATACTTTTAATGATAACTACATTTTTATTGCTAAATTTTCATTTTATAATTGCTACTTTATGTTACTTTATAATCAGTATATTTAATTTACATCTTAATTAATCATAATTAAGATTTTGAAATTTGCATGTGGAAAATCAAAATTTAATTATTATCGAATATAAGAAGCCGCAAATAACTTTCCAAAATTGCTTTCTGCATTACTATTGAACACATAACGATTATTTTTTATTAACATTAGTGAGGCATAAAACACTAAAAGGAATTATGTTCATGCTAAATACTGAAGTAATATGAAGTTGGAATTCAAAAACAAATTTAATATTCAATATTAAATTTTCAAATCAATGTACTGTCTATGCATCTTTTCATTGAAGAAACAATCAATCTCTTGACGAAGCAAATTGTTATAAACAGTTTTGTCTCGCCATTTTATAAGTTTTAAAAATTTCTTGAGGCATGAATTCCTGTAACAAAGAAAAAAATGTTCCAAGCCATTTTTATCAGCGTATTTTTAAATTGAAGATTAATACCAAATCAAACTCATTCTGAGATTTTTCCGGATTATTTTGCTATACATAAAAGAACCAGATAGCTTTTTTTCCAAAATCCATTATAAGTTAAAAATACCTTTCTCATACACTAAAATAATCGCCAAAATTTAAAAATCTCGTAGATAAATTTGAATAAAACATGAAACTGATTTTAATAAAAACGAGTAAATGGTCAAATACAAGCTCATAAAAAACTAACAAAAATATTATTTTAATTTTTGTGCATTCATTAAAACATCAACATGATGCTTGAAGAATTGATTAGAATTAAAATTATACATTAATTCTAAAAAGTAAATTATCTTTTTTAAGTTTGATGAAATGCTGCATATTTATTAAATACCTTATAAAGCGACAAAGTTTAAGGTTCACTGGTCAGACGACACAGAGTAAATTTGTCAAGTTACGCGTCGTGGGAATGGGGGCATCTGGTCCAATTCAGACTGGTCATAAATCCCTTACGACCCGAGTAGCTCGGGGGTTATCTGATCGTGGGTCTGAGGCTTTAGGCTATTCAAGCTCCTAGTTATGGTTCCGGCGCTCAAATTTGTTAAGTTGGCCCTGTTTGGGAATAATGTTTATCTTCAATTAATTATAAATAAATTTAGCGTTTACTCTGTAGAAGGTGAATTGAAGTATATTAAACAAAATTAGTTTCAATGTTGTAAAAGTTTTTGGGGTTGCTTTAAATTCAGGATGAAAAAATAATGTTGGCTTTCTTGCGATTAAAAGAGAATAAGAGAGATTTGGTTGTCTTCGAATGTATAAAAATATATACAGCGATAATTACAAAATACAGCGTCTAGTGAGATTTTATTATCTAGAGTAAAATTATAATTTTAAACATGAAAGATTTAATTTTGTACGGTTTTGAAGCAATTTCTCTTCCAGAAAAGAACATTAACTATGATTACAAATAATCCGAAATATTTGAAGAAGGTTTTATTCGATTTTATTAAACTTCGATCATGTATATGAAGCAGGATTTTCTTATCGATATTTCACTAGCTTCTTGTTGTAGTAGAGCTCTGAAAATTAGTACACATGTCAGATGACAGAATGCTGTCCCATTCTCCTTTGGGGCGTAGTACTATCACCTGACATGCGTGCTAATTTTCAGAGATCTACTACAAAAAAAAGTGAGGTAATAAACGATATCTTATATACAGGGCGAATATAAATTATTGGAACCATTTCAAAAATTAATTAAAAAATTAATAATGTAACAACTACGGTTTTTTTTAAAATGAGAGTGCATTTTATGATGTTTCTGTTCAGATAGGTAACGCTTCGTTTCGGTTGTCTATGTGGTCGTAAATTAATGGATATCAACAATTTTTGTGAGCCATTCTCAGCGAAAATATTAAGCCTAGAAGAAAAAAAAAAGGATGCATTTGTTGGGAATTTTAGGCTCTTTCATCTGTTACATCAATTGTAATTCAAAAATTAAATAGCTTCCGAAATATTGAAGAAAAACAAAAAAAAAGGAATCCAGAAAACACGCATCGGGCTTCTGCTGATCGGTAGCCATTGCGTATGGAAATCTCTCGCTGTAGCAAATTTAGAACGCCCTATTGTTACTCCACCTACATGAAAAAAAACATTTTTTTTAATTTCTCTCTCATTTGTGAAAAACACAGCTGTAACATTATTAGTTTTTTTTTTATCAAATTTTGAAATGGATTCAATAATTTATGACATGGCTGTACTCAGAGCTTAAGCATTGAGATCCTTCCAAAAACTTATTCTCAGAGCAGAGCATATTGATGACGTCATCTGTTAATGAATTTCAGAAAAAATATTTAATAAATTCTCTAAAATCTTTAATGATTTATTATGCAATGTATCATAGATTAAGGAACAGAAAATAGAAAAAAATTAAGCATTTATAATAAAAACACGACATTATTAGTTTTCTAAGCGTGAGTTTATGGAAATTATTCAATAAGGAAATAAGTACCACAATAATTATCACGGAAAAGAAAATTTTCAAACTTTCATTTAAAATCGAAATATATGAGAATGATTAAAATTCTGATTAACCGGAGTTTTTCCATAATTGTATCACGCTATTAAGAAGAATTTTAGTTTGGACTCCAGGTTTGAACTCCAACATTTGGCTGAAACTGAGTTCAATCTGGATGTATTATCTGCTACGAAAGGCTGTCACAACTTTAGTAATAAATGTTTCTTTACAGATGCCACCTCTTAGAAGTTTTGATGTTCTTATTTCAGCCTTGATACTTAAATATAACTTCTCTTATTTAAAGATTGCTTACATTTTGCTAATCAAAATCTAGACACATCGAGACTGAACTCAATTTCTAAACAAATCTCGATGTGTTATCTGCCACGAAAAGCTGTCACAACTTTAGTAATAAATGTTTCTTTATAGATGCCACCTTTTAGAAGTTTTGATGTTCATATTTCAGCCTTGATACTTAAATATAACTGCTCTCATTTAAAGATTGTTTGCAATTTGCTAACCAAAACCTAGACATATCGAGACTGAACTCAATTTCCAAACAAATCTAAATGTTTTATCTGCTACGAAAGGCTGTCTTGCGCAAATTACTTAAATTTGTTTGGATTATTAAAAATACGTTTTGGGCTGAGCTTTATGAATATGTAAAAATATTTATCGTCATGTCCTTTAAATTTAAAGTTATGTAGCAAAGAAACCTCGTCAATAATTTATGGGCACCCTGTAAAACATTACCACATGCAATACTAATAAATCTTTCATTTATAATGCTTCAATCCTGCACATTTTAGGAATACTATATCTTTGCATCAAACATTAATGGGAAAAATTACTAACAGATATATGTCGTAGAATAGGAAAAAAGTTAGCTAACTCCACTATTTCATTGATATGGTTCGTGAAAGCTTTCCGAAGTCCAATTTTTTCCTTCTAAAGTTTCGCAGTAACTTTCCCAGCCATTAAAATATAACGATCCTTAATATTCTTAATGACTTATTTGAACATATTTCAGACATAAATATTTAAATGACTGGAAACTACTTAAATTGATGAATAATTTACCACCTATGCTTGGCATTCCAGATATTTTTAGAAGTTATTTATTCAAGGAGAGTTCTGATAATAGCCCTTTGATCTTTACTTCGATGGTACTAGCAATTAATAGATTGCATTTCCATGTAAAAATAACTTAGATTTGTAATAAAATGAACAAGAATTGCAAATTGGTGCATAGTACGCTGCTTTCAAGAGGTATATTTTCTAATGTAACGGTTGGAATTTGAAATTAAAATCGGGAAGTCGTAGAATAATTGATGTTTCTAATTGATATAAATATATGCAATATGATTATAATCAAATTTGAAAGGTGCTTTAACATTCTCGACTAGTTTATATATCAACTTTCTTTTAATGATTAAACAATATTTCGATAAAAATAAGGCAAGAAAGCGGTAAGCAAATATTTTCGAATAATTTATTTCTAAATCTGCTTTTGCCCTTCTCTATATAAAAATAACCAGAATCTCTGAAAATTAGCAAATAAATTTGTTAACCTTCAAACGTTTGAATGCGTTTTTAAATAAAACGTATTCAAATTTTTCTTAACTGCTTTTAAATAACGTAGTATTTTTAAACTTTTTAATTATATTTCCATTTAGCTATTTAAGCTTTTGTTTAAAAAACCATAATTATTATCCTTGAAGGGGTGGTTTCTTGCAACAATTTTATGATACGTTTTGAAGTAGATTGTTAAGGAAAGAAGTGGTGGTGAATATTTTATATCACTATATTAGGATTACGAAGCTAAACGACTGTGAAATACTTTATTTTTCTTACTCGAGAAATTATTTGGCAAACTATTTCATGAGCAGAATCCTTAAATGAAAAATGCAGATCCTGCAATCGAATATTAGCTTGCTTTAAATATTCAAAAAAGCAAGACTACTCAAACACACCTGCATATAGAACATATAAGAGATTTATGCATCGACATTTTAGTTGCGAGCCTTGCAGGCAATCACGTGATCGACAATATGATTATGTCACATTTGCCTCTCATACCCTCTTAGAATGTTCATTCTTTTTAATTCCCCTCTACACTATTTTCAGTCAACTTTAGCTAATATCTCTGCACTGATTTGTAGTTTCCAACATGATATAACTTCTCCATTTTTAAAACATATCCTATTTTATTGTTTTGTTTAATATATATTTTCTATTTACATTTTAGTTTCCCTATTATAACAGTATACACCATCATGATACGTACAGTCACGGACAAAAGTATCCAGCCAGCATTATTCCGTCGCTAATCATTGCTTCTTAAATCTAAAAATACCGTTTTACAGGACATAACGAATACTAAAATATTCAAAATTTGAAATTCTCATAAGGGGTCATCTACGTATTTAAAAGGACACTAACTTCAAAATTCTCAATGGAAACACCCTTTTTTGATAACATAAATAAATTTCTAATGTAAAAATACCCTAGGATATTAATTTTGGTTAATATATCATTAATAGATTGAAAGACATTTGATATTTTGTGTTCTCGACATAAAAGGGGTCGTCTCCACATTTACTTTCTAAAGTTTTCTGCTTGCATTTAAATGTCGGTAGTACCATTCTAAACTATTTCGCTCTTTAAATGTTATTTTCAAAGTAATTATCTACATTTTAGAATCGGTAAAACTTGATGCGTAAAAAAGTAAATCGATTAATATTACACCACTTTAATTTATAAAGTTTTATTAATATATATAAATAGTTAAAATCTTTATATATTTAAGTTTGAAAAATAAACTGATGAAATTATTATATGTAATAATGAAAACGTTTTCGAAATATAAGACGCCCCCTTAATTACATCGTTTTACAGCGAAAATTCAAAATATTATGTAACTTCAAAAGTTCTCGTATGAATATGCTGAAATTTTGCGTAGGCCGTCAAATGACCATATGCTTTTATTATTTGTAAAATTTGTAAGTGTTGCTTTTCAAAAATTTTTACACTAATTTTGATATAATATTTCATGTACACAAAATTATTTTAAAATTAAAAGTAAATTTTTAAAATATGCAGAATAATTCATACTACTACATAAACAAATTCTAGGTAATCAGTTACATTATTTCTCAAGATATCAATAAAAATTAAAAATTTTACTTTAACATTAAAACTCAAAATTTCATTTGCGTATAATTTCGAAACCAAAACTTCTGGGATGATGAAACTTGGCATTCTAGCATAAATTGCTATGTAGGCTCGAAATATTTTAAGAAAAATATATGTTTTCTTTGGAAATTTTTAAGTTAGCGCAATTATAAATATTAGACTACCCTTTCTGAAATCCTTAGACATGGGATCTATTAGTAGACGTTATTTCCTGAAAATTGTTACCTCTTTTTTAAAGATAAAATAATAATGATTGTTGGCACCTTTTCTCTCTGCGATTGTACATAGCCACAAATTATCATCTTTTGATTCTTTCTAAACATATTTACTTCATTTTAAATCTGGCGCTTTATAGTCAAAACGTGATTCATTTATTCAATTAGATAAATGAAATATTTTTAAATCTGGCGCTTTATATTAAAAGATAGGTCTTGCCCAAATAAATCGCAAACAAAGTCAGGCTCATGTGCGCAAATATTTGTCTGGTCTATATATACTTACAGAAACCTCTGGAACGGTCCATTAACACTAAATGAAGATACCTTTCTGCAAACTCATACATTCACTCTCCAGTGAATAACCGTTTCGAAATCTATTCTCGCCATCCCATAGATTTCTTAATTCCCCATTCCATTCCTAATCACATTTCTCTCGCTGAATGCGATCTCATTCTGCAGGAGACCTCGAGAGATTCCAGCGTTTCTGGCTGCAAGGCGCCTGCAAGCCCAAGCATAAGAAACGGAATGTTAGCAAACCCCTCGACGTGAACCAGTTCATGAGCGCCTTCCTCCTCCTGGGATGCGGAGTGCTCTTCACCATCCTCGTTCTTCTGCTGGAACACATCTACTTCAAATACATCCGACAGCATCTGGAGAAAACGGACAAAGGAGGATACCTCACGCTAATCAGTCTGGTAAGCTTTAGGAATGAATGCTGGTGAATGGGAATCAGAATGAATGCCATCAACCTTGTATTACGAAAGAATTAAAAATCTCTAACAATATGATAGACGAATTGAAGCGTAGTTCCGAATCAATGGTTGAGATTGTAATGAAAATTTTAGTTAATTGTATGGTATGATACCTCACGCTCATCAGTCTGGTAAGCTTTAGGAATGAATGCTGGTGAATGGGAATCAGAATGAATGCCATCAACCTTGTAATACGAAAGAATTAGAAATACCCAACAATTTGATAGCCGAATTAAAGCGCAGTTCCGAATCAATGGTAGAGATTGTAATAAAAATGTTAGCTAATTGTATAGTATGATATTTTTCCCGTTATTGTCTGCAATGTATCTTGACGATATAATATCTATACGATATATTCATCCAGTTTTGCTAACCTTTCTTTTATAACCATAACGATTAGTTCGATTGAGAATGCAAATGAGTATTCTAAAAGTAAAAATTAAATTGTAATGCGGTGAAACAACTAATGGATGCAGATTTCATGTGTATTAGATATTGCGACTAAATAAGGGTTAACATAAGGTTTTCCTTGACATTTTTCAGTAGGTAAGAATATCTCGAGATGTGTCGTCAAAAGTTTAATAGTATCTTCTTAGATAACATATGGCATTATTTAGTTAATTAGCTTTATTTTATTAGGATAATACAGATTATTTATTGAAACATTGAAGTGTTATTCAAACTTCAAACGCTGGTAGTAAAATAAGACAAAATCTTAGGTATCCATTAAACGAATTTATGCTAGAGATAGGAAAGCCAGCATGAAAAGGACAAAATTATATCTCGTCGCTTAACAAAACCCACCATCTGTCTCAATTTACCAAATTTAACAAAAGGGATAAACAGAAGATTTCTCAACTAATAACAATTATGATGGGTTTTTTCCATATCCGTTATGATTATGAGATGAAACAGGATGCACCGATGTGAGAAAAATTCGCTATATTTTTATTGGTTGCGAAATTTTCAATATTTGACTTTCTCTTTCAAAATTTGGAAAATTGGGATAAGAAGTGTTGCTTGTTAGCCCCTTCAGGACCGAACGTTCAAAAAATGGAGCGTCGACACCGGCGCACGAATTTTCAACAGTTAAGCGTAATTTTTACAAAAAATTCATATAAAATCATTACTGCAGTTTATTTTTATCGATAGTATCTGAATTTAATATAATAAAATTTTCGTTATATTCGAAAAAAACAATACAACTAAAATAAAATTGACCCAAAACATACAACTTGAAACTACGAACATCAAAATGCAAACTATAATTTCTACTGCAACCTCTAACTTATAAATATTTCAACCTTTCATCGCGCCAACAAAATATAAAAAATTCATCTCGAAATGAAACATAACTCTTTAAATTCTCTATCCTCTAGAAAGAATCTAACACTTGCAGTTCTTTACATAATCAAATTTAATAAACCAACAAGAAAACCCGAAACCTTAAGTGCATACTGAAGGTCAAATGCCATATGACTCGACAGCAGCCGATTCGCGCCATCTAGTAGCATTTAAAAATTGAAATAAAACGTTATGTTTCCAAGTTACGTATACAAGACGCTGGGCCAACGAGGTCGATCGGAGCTCCTCGCGTCGACTCGACGCTTGGGGGATAAGAGTAGAATCGTTGCGTCTTGCATACGGGACGTTGGGTGCGAACGGTTTAAACCATTCTCTATTGATGGTATTTTAGACTACATGAATTCCATCAAAACATAAATCGTAGGTCAGTGAATTGTTTACTATCGTTTCTGTGTTCAAAAATCTATTCTTTAAATACATTACTAGTCTTCAGAATTAAACTGCAATTTAACTGCTGCATAATTTATTAACTTGTGAACTTTAATTCTAAATTAATGAACATGAGATGTTTAAATTTGAAATAATTTCACATTTATTTTTCAGAGCATGGGAAAATCCTTAAATTTCCGAGGCGCGGTGCAGGAAGCCACAGATATCATAACTCACCATAAATGTAAGAATCAAGTTTGTGACACTACGTTACGTAAAACTCAGCATGATCTTCATTTGGCACAACTGAAAATACGGGAACTGCAAGCAATGAATAATATGATGGGAATCAAAGTGATTCCGGAGAAACAAGAGTAAGATCTATTATTTTGTTTGTAGCTTCTTTTAATTATCCGTGAAATTTATGTGAGAAGCATTTATGTCATGTTTCAGAACTTATGAGGGATGTAACGAATAGCGTTTCGGCCGAACAGTGTGGCTCCATCCCTAGCTGTATTTGCATGCGTATCTAACCCACCATTTTCAGTGATGTCATCTCGTGACTAATGGAGAGGAAGCTGCCTGATCATTCTCAGACTAATCCAGTTCCTGCACTTATACCAAACCCTTCCCTTCCTCAATTCATTCTCGCCTCTGCTTCAAGACCAGACAGTCATGACAAACTCGCACCCTGTATCCCTAGTGCATCCTGTTCAAAGTTTTTTTTACCGACTGGAGGTTTCCGCTGCTTCGCAGCGGCCTGCACTCCATATTTCTCGTCTCGTTTTTATCATTCCCTCACTTTTTGTTATCTCACCGTGCGGGTGGTCAGATGATGCAGTAGTTTAATTTATGTTTTTAACCTAATTGTTGTTCTATTAAGCATGTTATTTATCTAAATTTGCGTTTTTGTTCCGTGTTATTTGCACTGTGTCACCATGACGTTAACCCTTCTGAAGGAAGTGAGTGTAGTGTCAAAGATAGTGTGAAGTACAGTGCTGATAGTAGCTAGGACCTTATGTCACGGCCATCACTTTGCCTGTAACCAATCATACCCGGCACCAACTCGAACCTTCTACCGCCACATTGGTAGCCTTCCCGCACTTACGGCACAACCCTCTCTTAAAAAAACATTTCACTTTTGTTTGTGAATAGGATATTTCTCAAATTTTAAATAAAAAATTATATATTGATTAGATGGATTTTTATTATTTGCATGTATAAAAAAATGTTAACACATTGTGTCTTTGAAATATTTTAAAATACCTTAATTCAGTTAGTAATAAATAAGAAACCGTGTTTATTTTTGGATTGCTTCACAGAACTAAAAGAGTCATCATTGCAGAACACAACAATGCCAAGCACAGAAGAAAATTAAATGGATAAAATAAATTTTTAGAAGTAATATTCTGAAAAAGTACTTCTAATAGCAAGGATGGAGTGTCTATTTAATTGGCGGAAAAAACGCAGAAAAATTTCCCATATTTGCAAATTTAGCAAGAAAATATCTTGCAGTCCTTACAAGCATAGTAAATACTAAGTGCTTATTTTTCAAGCAGGCAATATATATGAATCCAAGCGAAAGAAACTTCTTCCTGAAAATACTGAAAAATTATTGCTCCTGAATGACAATTTCCGGCTTTACAATAATAAATGATATGTGGCATTATTAAATATCTATATGCTATGCAACTTAAAATTGAGTGAATACTAGGAGATATTTTTCGTAATAAATGTACTTAAATGAAATTCTGTAATATTTTATGTTAAATGTATTCAAAAGAATATTTAACAATATTATCCTGGATTTATTTGGCCGAATATCTGTTTAGCATTAGGCCAGACCGAATATCCGGCAAAAGGGACGATTGCCGAAAAGTAGTCGAATATTCTTTACATCCCTAAGAATTATGTAATGAATTTTAATTACTTCTTTTCTTATTAACTTAATATCATTTGGATATCCGATGAATTCACAGATGGATAATTGGAATAAATTTTTCTTGAAATTTTCATAACCCTGTAAATTTTAATTGCTTAGTGAAAGCATCTTTTATATCCAATGTTGACAGAATAACCTTCTATAGGGGAGTCAGAACACCTTAAAGATAATATTAAATTAGTCGTTTTCGATTTAACCTTTCTAAAAATCTGCTATAGATGCATGTTTGAAGTATTTTACACAAGTAAAGTTTGTCGTATCGTTCGTTCGTAATATATTTCACTATACTGAAATGAGTCTTTTTTTAAAAACTCGAAAATTTATTTTTTACATATTTTTTTTGCATCAGTATAGGATAAAATTTCACTAGGTGTAATTAGATATTTTGTAAATTTAAAAAAAAATGAAAATTAACCAAAAGCTCATTTCAGTATAATGAGAAATGTGCACTTTACTTGTATAAAGCATTTTAAACATGCATTTCGTCACTTAACATGCACCACCACCTATCTCAATTTTTTGAAATTTCTTTGGTTGGAACATGCGGACTGATGTTCATAGCAGATGTTAAAAAAATCCAGATATATTTGGTATTGGTTGCGAAAAATTCATGTGTATCTTCCTCTTGGAAATTTCAAAAAAATGAGATATTTGGTGTTGCTTGTTAAGCGACTATCTATAACAAATTTTGACATTACATTGATATGAAATTACACGAAAAGTACATTGAAAAAGGCCAATTTAACAATGACGGGATAGAGGGTTCCAATTCCCCTTAAAAGGAGTATTTTGTCAAATAAATGTACGAGCCTATAAAGGTAAATTGACATTAAATTTCAGTACCAAACATTCGTAATAATCTACAAGAAGCTGAAGTTTATCCTGCCCAGCTGTTTGTCAGGCATAAGATGAAATGACAGTTTTACGCTTTAGCAGCATGACAGCTTTACCGTTCAGTGGCAAATCTAATCTGACATTAACAGTAAAGACATGCCGAACGAAGATGAATGGAAGGTCATGATCTCGCCAAAATATCTGCTTATGATGAGTGTCTATAAGATGCCGTTTGGTTATTAAAAATACACATAAATTTTTACAGAGTATTTTATGCTTACATAAAATCAGTGGCGGCTCGTGAGCTCAGAAACGATGAGGGCTGCAAAATAATGTTTATCAAAAGAATACAATTTTAAAAGCTACTTTATCTCCAAGTATGCCAAATTTTTTAAATTACAAATCAAGATGTTAAATTCCCTGCTTTTGAAACAAAGTAAATAACCAGCATATGGTATTTTCTATTAGTTTTACGAACACAAATTAAAGTGAATGTTGATGTGACGATTGCTCTAATGAAAAAAAATAATAATCGTTGCTCCATATATGCACTTCCCTCCTTGCACAGTTCACTCGATTGCACTCTTTCAAAAATGAATATCAAATAACTCATAAGCACAAAATTTATTTTTAAGCTAAAACATATTAAATACATTTTTTACTGAAAAACTCTAATTATTTGAAAGCTTGAATAGTATTATTTGATTGAGTATATCGCCGCAACACGAACCGAAAGCGAAACTCATAACAGACCAATGAGATTGAAAATTGTGTGAGAGTGAGAGAAAAAAAGAAAAATATATTAAAAAGGTCATCTTTTTCCTCGTACAGTTAGCTTCGTGCCAGCCAGAGCTCTGTTGACTTTCAGCCCATAGCCCGTCTAAGCTAAAGGAAGAAAGTGTTGCTTTTACTCTCGGATTTTCTGCTTAGCGAACGGATTTCGGGGGATTATTTTGCAGTTCAGACCTGCGTCTCTCTTCGTTTGGATTCATTTTATGCCTTTTCTTCAATTTTTTAATACTTTGTTCTGCTCTCTGAGAGTCTTGTTTTTTGTTCTCTGAGAGTGGAAAAGTAAGCAAATAAGATTCAAAACGAAAAATACAATTTTAAAAATTAATTTCAGGGGTGATGCAGTTCTGCAGCCCTAATGGACGAGCCGCCACTGCATAAAGTAGAATACTTCAAACAATTTTTTCATGATTAAAATCAATATTTAGTCATTTTTATAACCCTTCAATTAGTTCGTTCTTCAGTACCTGAACGGCCTACGATGCAAGTTACAGTTTACAGGAGACAACGATTTCTTTCAATCAAAGATGACAGGTGACCAGAAAGGAGACACTTCAGTCGTTCGTAGAACGAAGAGGTGCTTACTCAGAGGAACAAAGGTTCAATATTGCATTCTCGACCAGAAAAATTATTTGGGGATCTTCCGGAACGAGAAGATTGACTTCTTGTCATTACAGAGAATACAAATACTCTGAGTAAATGGGACATTCTCAGAAACATTTTTGACCAAGACGATAAGCTTGTGTGGGGTCTTATTCTCTCTCCTGAGGTTTTGTTGCTTCTTGACCAATGTTTGGTCGCATAATGAATAGATAGTATGGCTGGGATCATTATTTTGACTTGACACCAAATGTCAACCACATTTTTTCCCTTACTAAACCATCTTATGATTTTAGAAGTTACTACGTGGATAGAGATTTGAAACATGCGCAACATTAGTTTCCAATAAGTTGAATGATTCTTCCATGAAGAAGTAACCGGGAAACCGAATAACCCCCACCCTTACGTTGTGCCCGGGTACAACTGAGTGACAGCCGCTGCAATAGCTCAAGTACTAGGCCAGAGTCCTAGTAGCTTATAACTGGGCCAGGGCCCGACCCCTTCAGAAGGAGGTACGAACTATTATTGATGGTAGAGTCGGAGTCCCACAATTTTTGCACCCTAAAGAGAAGCGAGAACCAGCTTACTTGTACTGCTGCTTCTCATCCGTGAACTCGTGGTGCCCCCCTGAGGGAATCCATGAAGAATTAAGGATACAAATGATTATGAGGTTTAATAAGTGTTATAATGATAGCGAATATCATATGGAAATGTAGTTAATGGTATGTTCTTTTATGAAATAATAACAGTTTCAGTAAAAAATTATCTGTGCCTTTTAATACCAAAATCGGACTTATTTTTCAGACACGTCTGTAATCTTGTGAGGAAGCCCTTAATTACAACTTCCCTGAAGCTAATCATAACATAAAAAATAAATGATATATGTATAAGAATTATACGTGGTGGCTATTTCCCCAATTAAGAAATCCAGTTCTACAGAATGATGTAATTAATGTTTTTTTTAAATCAGAAAATTAGTTTCGATGAAGAAATGAGAATGATGTGCTTAGAACAATATAAATTTTCAGAAGTGTTTACATTTCAGAAGTTTGTTATTTCTCAGAGGTGGAAAGTTCGTCGAACACACTGACGGCCGATTCTTTGAAGTTAAAACGAATGTTTTGCTTCACATGGATACTTCATTAGTGTAGTTAATAGGAGCGATTTATAAAGAATTTAATTTGTGTAGATTTGTATTTAAGTTTTTAAAGTTTTTATATGTCAGAGTAATAAATAAGTTTGCGAACACAAAATCACTAAAAATATTTTTCAGAGATACCCATTCTTTAAACTTCCTTCTTCTTCTAGCCATAAGGAGATTGGCGGGAAAGAAGTTAATTCGCTTATATAATATTCTGGTACATTCCAATCAATCATCATTTTTGCCCTTGGTATCAGAGTAATGTAATTCTTACTTTACTTCCCATATTTTCATAGTGCCTACGTCTAAAATTCTAGCATTCCTATTTTCTCCAACAATTAAATGAAGTATTAGAATATATTAATATCAATAACTTTCGAAAAATAAAAAATAGGTATGGATGCATATACTTATTTATTGGTGCCATACACAAAGGAGTAGAATGAAGATGAAAATTTGTTGTATCTAAGGCTTTATTTTAATAGTGAATAAATCACCATTCAAATTTGTAAAATGTAATATCCATGTAGACAAAATATGCCGTTGTGCACACTTAACTCATCTTTGGATGTTAACGAGTACAAGGGCAAAAATGTTCAATACATTTATGAAAATTCGAAGTATTCCTAAGAACACAATTATATGGAAAGGTCTTTTAATAGATTTGATTGATTCGTTATTCATTTTTTCTGGAGACACGACGGATAATTTCTGATTACACCATCGGTAAAATAGTTTTTATTATGATAAGAATTGTGCATTAAACATACGTCACCACCTATAGCGCATTAGCATTCCGTAGTTGCTTTAGGTGATTTGACATTTTGCTTTACATAAACTTTAAATTACGAAAACCAAAGATAATGCTTTTAAAGTAACTGTTTTAATCATCATATAACGCATTGTCATTCCATACATGTTTTAAGTGATTTTACATTTTGTATTAGATAATTTTTAAATTACGAAAAGAAAAAGATAATGCTTTTAATGTAACAGTTATAAGTATAACGAGATCCATTTAATTTAAGATCTCAATTAATTTATGACTATCTTCCTAAATAATGTAACACTGCTACTTAAAGTAACAACACCGGAGATGTTGAAATATAAAGAAATGATGTCTTTTCATTGAAATTTATCCAAGCATTCAGTAAGGATTAATTAAATTTCATTACTCAGCTATTAATAAATCTTTTGACGCGTCTTTGTCTTTACTATTTGTGTCTATTTTGTGTCTTTACTTGAGCAGTTTATTGTTCCGTCACTCCTTTTTATTCAAGGAAGCGTAAGTAAGGTAAAATTCAACTTATCTTTCACTTGAAACTAATGACTGAAAGTTACTTAATATTGCACTTTCCTCTGCATTGCTAATCCGTCAAACTACAACATTCGCTGTATTAAGATTCAATGAACTCGAATCTAGAAGATCGATGGATAAATGGTTTATACTTCTCAGTGCTGAAATTTCTTTTGTGATCTTCATTGCTCGAAGACTATTTCTGGGGGGGGGGAATTTATCATTTATAGATTTTAAATTGCTTCCTAAGAATTTTGAATTTCTTTTAAAATAATTTGTCATATATAATTGGAAATCCATTAATTAATGGATTGCATGGATTGAAGATCATGGTTAATCTATTGTTATTCATCTTTCTAAGAAACAATATAATGCGCTTAATGTATCGCAATGAATTTAACTTTTGGGCGTACAAGATGCACTAGTTATAGTGAATAATTAGAGTCCTATTGATAAAGCCGCAAGTAAAACTGCTTTCCTACACAAGTCCATTGGGTGGGTCGGAGTAGATCTTTAGTATTACTGTATATGAATTTTTCTGTTTGGCACTTCCAGGACCACGATGTGAAAGAGCAAACTGCTGGTCCTCGGTTTTTGTGCTTTTGGATGTCTATGCTTTTCTATAGTACCTTCTTTCTAAATGGGTGTCTTCATGACTGCTCATCTGCTTCCCGTTGGGTGGGTCTGGGCAGATCTTTAGTATTACTGTATATGATTTTTTCTGTTTGGCACTTCCAGGACCACGATGTGAAAGAGCAAACTGCTGGTCCTCGGTTTTTGTGCTTTTGGATGTCTATGATTTCCTGTAGGACCTTCTTTCTAAATGGGTGTCTTCATGACAGCTCATCTGCTTCCCGTGTGGTTTTGGCTCGGACTGGATATAAATCTTGTCTTTTGTTCCTAAGCCAGTCCATGATGTTCCAATCAATAACGACTGTTCGACGTACTGTACCCTGTTGGAGATTCCTGAAAATCATGCTGCGTGGCGTAAAAGTTTCGAAGGTTGATTGCTGGCTCCGGTTTTATCTGACTACTGCTCACACTTATGGGTTCCATCCTCACATGATCTTCCTTTTGTCAAAATAATACGAGATGATAAAATAACAAAACTAATCTAAACTGCAATACATGTCCCATGCAGATGACTCCAATACAGAGTTTAAGGTGGTTTCCAGAATGGATATGGATCAGGAATAGCACATTTAAGACCAATAATCACACTGAAAAAAACCCGACCCTGCCTAGGTATACTGGAACCTCTGATAGATAGGCCGTCGGGAAAGAAACACCGGCACTGTGGCCGACGCAAAATAGCCCCCATTACGAGCGGCCCATGCGCCGACACCCCCCCCCCCTTTTACTTTATACGACCAGTCATCGGATATGGACACCAAGAGTCACACCACCATTACTATGTCTACCGATACGCGAGACTCTGTTTACTTATACGGCAAGTTCTCATCCCCATATTTGTGATGTCCCTTTAAGTGGGAATGAAAGACTGAAAAAGTGATCAGAATTATTTAGGGAGATGTAGGTCGAGTAAAATGCGAATATCCCTTAATCTTTCATAAATTAATGAAAACAGCTTGAAAAAAATATATTTATCGGATGAATTCTCCGCATTTATAAGAGTTGGAAATTCAGATGTGGCAACCATATAATTACATCCAATACGGCATTGACATTAAATTGAATCCTTTATAGATCTTCGATATAAGTCACTGGTGTTGTGTACAACTTGTTTTGAAACAATCGAATATCTGAAAAGGCAACACTTCTATTGAAGGTTTGAAGGGAGAGGTCTGTCGCTTTTGTAATCTCTGGAAAAGTTCAGTCCGTAAATTGGTTTCTTCTTACTTGGAATCAAATCTTAATCTCCGCGGATTAAATCCGGTATAGAAATTCCAAATGGATCAATCGGAAATTGTTACGGAGACTCATAAAGTGATAGACCGTTGTCCTCGAACCATCAAAAAGACTGCTACTGCTTCAGATATACTATGACCACCACATCGTTGGTAAGAAGTTTGAAGTTCTTGCCTTCCGTATCCTCTGTCCAACACCGCTATCAGCTGCGGTTCTACGTGTCCTGCTCTTATTCTTCATCTAGGCCTATCTCCCTATTTCAGCAGCCTAACTAATGTGCTAGTGATAAATTTTAAAAAAAATAAAAAGGCAGGTTGTTCTTCTGGGTTACTATATTCTAAATAAAATTACAGATTTTCAACACTGGATTAAATACAATCACTACAAAAAAGAGAATAAAAAGAAAAAAGTTCGTTTAGTATTAATTCATGGCGAACAAGCAACACCTCCCCGTAGGTAGTCAGACCCCTTTTGTCCTTTTTTGTTCAATCTTGCTCACCTCTCCTTCCTCTCGGAAACCACGTGACCACTTCCTTCTTGGCAACCCTCTTCTTTGGGGGGGGGAGACAGGAACCTTATAACAAGTTTTACACAACTCTGGTGACGACATTGGTGGACTGTAAGCTTTCAAGCTAGTACCAATGGCGTATCAGCTACATATGTTTGCCAATATTAAATTCGTAACTCTTGTAATTAGGTAATTTTTATCTCATTAATTACATAATTTTTTTTAACTTTTTTGCAGGTTAAAGAGCACCGAACCATTCAAGACAAGAGACATGACGCATAACATGATTATAACGAATGAAAGCGAGCCAGGTTATAAGTCGAATCCTCTACATTCATACGGCCCTCATTTCATCAAAACAAGTACAACGTTATCGCAAGTTGCAGAAATAGAGACTGTGTTATGATAACAAAAATATTTTCACCACAGTGTTTGAATTTTGATAAAACTAATCCTAGCTAAATAGAAAATGAATCTAAAATGAAGAATGAACGAATTGTGATGTGGTCAAGTATATTCATATCTAGAGTGAATGATAAACGTCTGACATCAAAGTACCATTTCGAAAATAAGTAGAAGATAAAAATTAAATAAGTGTTGGTAAAATATATTATTTAATGGAAATGGTTTTACATAGCTGGAGTTAGTTTCCATGATTTTTACTTTTGCAGACTTTTTTGTCTCTTTAATAGAAGAAAGGAAATGATATATTGAGAAGAATCCACGTGCATCAATTAAGTTCCAGAAGATATGAAATATTTTCTTAAATGCTTCAACAAGCCAGACAATGCTCTGATTCATTTTCCCCAGTTTCCAGATGTAGTCTTTTCATTAAATGCCTGCAATAAAAATCATTACAACCAGAATAAATATTACAAAGCAGTAAAATAAGGAATTATTAAAAACATCTTCATATCAGATTTCGACACTAAAATTGAGCAAAATATTTTCAAAAATATTCGTAGCAACCAGTTTTTGAGTCATCAATGATCAGTTTGATTTCAGATACAAGTTACATACGTTTATAAATACACAAGATTCTCCTTACCTCCAATACTTTTACGGAAAACAAACAATTAACATTGGTACTAAGAAGTGAAAAAAAACTGGATATGTTTCTGGCACAATCACTTCCATGAATTATAACAGCAAGCATGAAACTGAAACTTGAAGGAAATGAAAGATTATTTCAAGGAACTTGAAGATTGTGTTATCAGCATTGAAATTCCTGATATTTGGTACAATACTTAGCATAAGACTTACTTGTTATACATTATGTCTTAGTATTTTATTGTTGAGCCTTTATTGTTAAAAAAGATGAAGTTTCCTTGAAACTTAATCAATACAAAACTTGTTATGGCATGGGTGTGCTTTTTCCCATTTTACCACCGAATAGTTAGTCGTGTTTGTGTAGTGATGGTATGTAGCAACAAACGAAAGAGCTCAGAGCACCAGCACATTTATTTTAACGAAATATATTAAATGCTTTAAACTAATATATTAACAAAATAGATATGAAAAATGGTAAGCTTTTCAGGTTTTATTAATTATCAAAGCAGAACAATGAATTACCATCTTTGGATCTTTTACTTAGCTAAAGCAATAACATTAAAATCAATTGATAAATTAACATGGATCAGATACACACCTTGGAAATAATTTCAAAATTTTGTAATTAAAAATTCCTTTTAATATGGGTCTATGGACAAGTTTTCTGGTTTTTTTATTTGCGGAAAAGTAGAACTTCTGTTATAACCACCGGCTTCCTGTGTTAATGCTATGTGAATGGAGGTCTTCTAAATTTCAACACTCTGTTTGAAGATATTAATTAATGTTTAAATTAGAGTTTTCTAATATTATGGCTCAAGAATACTTTAAAAATATTAAATTTCATGTTCCTATTGCTGCAGTTCTCAATCTTAAAATAAGAGCCTCATTTTGTGGAAAGGTTGCCATAATTATTCGTTATCGCTCTTTTTTGGCGACATCTAAGACTTATTTGGCGGTTACATTCTTAACCATACGATTTAGTTAATAATTGGCGATTAAATTTTTACCCAAACGATTTATCTAATTACAATACATTACATTTGAAGCTAAGCCGTTTTCAGAGATTTTTTAAAACAGATTTAAATAAAAAGTATTACACGATGTCAAAAACCACGGAATTCAACGCTTTGTGTACTAAAGATAAAATTGATTCAATCTTTGTGCTTGATGGAAAATCCAAATGGATTTGGTGATTGGTTAAATCGGCGGATTACCGTAAAACATTCTATTAATACAAAATAAAGAAATTATAAAACTCTTCTATGTACAGTATGTAAGACTCTAAAGTGCTTTCTTTTTTCCAGAGGTTAACGATACTATTAAGACGATTTGCATAGAGATTATCAGTAATTCTTATATAAGTATTTATAATATAAGAATATATATAATATCAGTAATTGCATAGAGATTATCAATAATTTTTCTTTCAGCTTCTCCACCGTAATAAATGATATCTATGTTACCTAAGATACAATATTCAAATTATGTAAAACAAGCATTTAATTCCTAAAATATGGTTATACAAAAATTATAGAAAATGATGAGCAAGATATTTACCTTCATTACTTTAAAAACCAATAACTGAGAAGTGTTTTCAAAAATATTAAGACAGTAAAGACATTATGCATGTTAATTCTAAAGGCCGGTAGTTGAATGCGCAGACAGTCGATTTATTTGTAAAATAGCCAATTAAAATCGGTTTAAACAAACAAAAAAATCGATTTTTTTTTCTTTAACCTGAAATCGCTTTTCATCTTAAATTTCGTAAGTGAAATTTAGCGAATATTATGACCAGTTTAATTATTAAATGCAGCAAAAACGTGTCGCTCACGGGCGAAGTTCATTTACAGAGAACGAATATGAAACACGATCTACTTCAACAGGAAATACAGAAGAAAAATATTTTGAAAATTTTTTCATTTTAGTGTATAAAAAGGAGAAAGCTTCGTAATTGGATTAATTTATCTATTTATTTTCAGTATGGAACGGAAATATATTGTAAAATTAAAGTAAACAATCAATTCCTCCGGGAAACTCTATTTAAAATAAAATGCATAGGTTACGAAATAACATTCAAATGACTTAATTTATAACATATCATTAGCCAACCAAATGCGCTTTCTGAAACATTTTACTTTGTTATGTTCTTGTAAGTTTTCATTGGCAATTAAATTTGAAGAGTGTCGTTTAGATATGTAGTGGAAGGTGGTGTACCTAGGTCCCTTTTTTACTTTTTAATTTTTAATTGGATAATTACTAAAAGAAAAGTAACAAAACAATTTTTCTTTCATATTTTAGGCCTTTATACACAACATATGTTTTTTGTAGATTTTTTTAAAAAGTATTTCAGTGCATTATTTACAATTTTAAAAAAAGTGCAAATAGGACCAAGGTACACCATGTGTCGTCTACCTTGGTACAGGGTATGGTGTACCTTGGTCCAGGGTATGGTGTACCTTGGACCAGATATGTCTAGATTTAAAAAATCTAACCGAATAGATTGAACATAAACATTTATTGGTATTTTAGCTACAGAAAAATGTTAATGAGCACTTTTACTTAATGAGGTCTTAGATTAGACCAAATATAAAATTATTACAGCAACAGTTTCATTCCTATGAGTAGGCTTAACCAACATTGTAATTAGACAAGTCATTTCCAAATGTTAATATCCCGAAACTTCCTTTCAGATCCTCCAGTCAACACGGGATGTGGTAACTTCCACATTACATCACATTTTTCCACAACATAAGTGGTAGACCATGTAGTGGTCATGCACCAATTTACACCACTTGGGTATGGTCCAAGGTACACCACTTGGCCATTTCATGGGAAATGGCTGACTACTAAATTGATGTTAGACTTAACATAATTTCTAGCACATGTTATTATAGCTAAAACTGTGCTTTATAAGTTAGGCATTTTACTATAAAGTAATTTATGTATGTTTAGGAACTATTAACACAAAATTCAACAGG
>BGPR01002120.1:0-34071 GCA_013235015.1 Araneus ventricosus
TCATTTGCTTCGTTCCAGTTACGTATTGCTCCTTTGTAAAGATCCCCGTCCAAAATCAATATTTGAATCATTTTGATGAATCAAATGCACAATCATAAAATATCAAAAGTACAGAGGGGTGTAGCCCTAACACTCTCTGCCGAAAATCTAGATACAAAACAGACGACATAATATACATGAAGCAACAAAAATTAGAAACGAGCACAGCGCTCCCTCTATGAAAATTCAACTAATTAATCAGAATAAAAAAGTATCTTTAAACAGTTTAGCAAATTAAAATGAAAAAACCATTAATATATTAATTAGAGAAAATTTTTAAACTCCTTTTAAAACTATTAAAATTAATGAAAGATTTGAGATCCGTTGTCTTTTTTGAAATATTTTTAATTTATCTAAAGCTTTAACTAAATTAGAATGGACATTTACATATGTATTTATTCTATTAATTTGAGAAAATATGGAATTTTCTAAAGATTTTTATAATAAGAAGATTTGTATAGAAATTACAAAGTATTATAGCCTTAAAATTAAACTCATTTCTTTTATCAAATAGTAACAGATATACCTGAATTTAATATTTCAATTTCCATATCTAAAAAAAATTGCATTTGTTAATTTCTGTATTGGTTTTGTTTAATTTAAGCTCTTCTGGATAGCAGTTATAAATGGAATCAAATTATCATAAAATTAAACACTATAAGATTCATCAATAAAACGGAAATATAAATAATTTCATTTTTAATTAATTCCCTCTCCATATGAATGCAGAAGATGTTTGTGATGCGCTAGAATAATAATTGCAACCCATAGGAATTCCAAGAAAACCTATTTTGTAGTATTCAATTCGTTAAAGAGATAGTTTTCACAAATATTAACTCTGCAGATTTCTATCATTTATTTTTCTATTAAATCAGTGTTTTAGAACAAATCATAACATTGAGACAAACTTCAATTAGTTTATTGTGGCCGGAAGGCTGAGTAGATAGATTTTCAAAATCAAATGTATTAATGTTATAAATTTTATTATCTTTAATGAAATTTAAAATTTTAGTGTTGTTATCCTATATTAAATTCTCTCTTCTTTGATTTTTTTTAAGATAATTTTTAGAGGAAATTTGAAAAATTTACTTAAATGATATTTAGCAACTTCAGTGCTACAAGTAACAAATCTGAATTTTAAAGGATTTTATGAAATTTGATAGTAGGGAAAGGTAAGGATATTTAGGTTACTGATTTTAATTTTTAGTTTTTTTTAGCTAGTGCAATAATTCTTTTATCAGTTCTTTTTTTTTAAATTTAATTGTTTGATATGTTTTTTATTCGAGTTATATTCATTAAGCAGAGTGTCTTTGAGTGTAATTTACACACATTAAGCCAAGAATTATTATTTCCTGCCTTATCTACTATTTGATACAATAAATTTGCTCTTTAATGGTTTCAATTTCTTTTTAAGATGCTTGACAGAAAAATACCTCTATTAATATTTATATTATTATTTTATAGATTCTATTTTTTGTTTCCAATATTATACGTTGTTTCCATTCTCAAATCCCTCAATTGTGTAGTATTTCCTGGCTATATTAGCAAGTAAGAAAACATCAAGTCTCGATTAATGGAATTAATTGATATATTATGATAACCTTATTTCTTAACCTAGAACTGGTTCCCTTACTCATGATGTCTCTAAGATATTTGGATTTTACAATATTCAAATTACCTGTAATAATATGTCCCTTATCTATATCAATAAATTCCCTAAGATCCTTCATTACAAAAAACAGTATTTATTGTTTTATTTCATTTAAAAATTTTTACAATAATAGTTATAGTTACAAATTTGTTTTTTTGAAGCGGACCTTGGAATATTTTAAATGCAGTAGAAATTATATTAATATCTTTAACAGGAAAGAATTTATTATTTTCATGATAATTTCAGGCAGCTTTAATTTTTTTCCGAAAGAGATACTCAAAGAAAATTAACAACACAAACTCTTTTTTCTCATTTTTTGTTAACCCTAAATAGAAAGTCTATTATTAAAATACCCAGTTTAAACTTTACCAGATCTAAAACATTTTTTAAATGTTAATATCGAAATTTTAATTCTCAATTTATTATTAAAACCATTTGATTCATATTTCCTAAGTTTAAAAAAATAAAATGTTTATTTTATTTATATTATCAATTATGGTTAAGATTACATAATTTCTAATTTCATCCATTATAATATCCTTTCTACCTTTGCACTTTATCTTTTTTGAGTCATTTCTTATTGTTATTTTTGTTTAAAAACCTTTAAAATGTTGAATTTATTATAAATACAAATTTATTAAATTCACTATTTTCCTCACCATTTAATTTTATTTGAGGTCCATATGGAAAGAGTTTTCAGGCTACCAAATGAATAAATTTTCAAGATCAGTCTTATGTAAATTCAGCTTTGTTATCCTCTAGGATGCAAATAACTATGTCTTTCACTTTGTGTTCCTGATGGATGTCTAATCATGAAATTATTATTTTTAAACAATTCTGAGCTATGATCTATACTTTGATAATTCTTCACCAATTCTGGCACAGTTTGGCCAATATATTTAAGATTACATTCTTTACATTTAGATTAAATAAATAACATTTTGATTTTACAGAGATGACATTCAAACTCTTTATATCAAGTTGTGCATCTCACATGCTGACGGACATGTCTACATCTAACATTACCACATTTCCTAAATTTTTTTTTTTCTTTACGTTTTTTACTTTTCTTTTTGTTTCATTTTAATTTTGTTTTAGTTTATCTAATCTCAATGCGCAGGCATTCTTTAAGACGATGCAGCCTTATCAGAAGTGGATCCCTGTCTCCAGAGGCGTTAGAAAGTTTGAAGAAGCGACAATAAGCTCTGTATGGTCATTACCCTTATGATGGTAGAGCAGCTGCACTGCTACACATTTCCAACAAAATCGCTTAATACTCAACCTCATTAGACATGAAAATAAAAAATGATACAGAAACAAAACCCAATTTCTGTATGTAGTCAACTAATAATTCTGAATACAATGTGGTGTTAGAACCTTGCATCCCTTTTCGTAGAAAAAGTTAGAGTTAACCCTAATAGTGTTCCCTGGGTCGCTGCTAAAGACCTGGAAAACTTCGGCAAAATATCCTATAGATAGAGTGGTTCAAACTTACTCTGTTCCAAAAGGAAGTTTGTCTTTATGCAAGACAATGTTTTCTCGGATGGATGCCAAAACGACTCGTATAAATTTCGTGAAAAATGCTGCCATAAACGGTCAGTATTCATTCAATCCCTTCACCTTTAAACCACAGCAAACTTAACTTTTGAGGATTATTCAGATGGGCAGCCAGTTCCTTGTGCAAACTATGAGTTAAACTATGAATCGAAATTATATTCGAGCCTATCACAGTTTGTTTTCTGGATTCATAGGGATAAAAGGAATTTACATATCGAGGAATTTTCAAAAAAGGATATGCCATATTCTCATTCGATTTAACTCCCCGATTTATGCGACGGATCTCATTTCAATTTACTACACCAGAGGAATTTACGGGTGGAAGCAAGTTCGCAAGAGCGTTGGGGAAACTGTCTCCCACGTTTTGAGTGTATGCTGAATTTCCAAAACATAATTGAAATAACAAAATCTCGTCACGTTTCGTGTGATTTTGCCAACTGAAAATGGATAGCTATCAACGACAATTCGCATCACAGGAATCTGTTTTACTCAAAAGATATTTCTTGGAGTTTGCAAGTGATCGTTACCTACGTATCCCTTACATCAGCATGTTTTTATTGCAATGTGAACCTTCTTCAAGGGGAAATTCACGGCTGGCATTTTTCATTGATTTCTCTGAGGGTTGGATTCTTAGTTTGTGGAAACACTCCTTTCACTTTTAATAAATTTATAGCAACTTTGCTGAAGATTTTTGTTTGTAATTACGTCCTATATGATTATACAAAGTCACGCATAACGACGGTGTAAAGCCAACACTGTATATATTATTTATATTCGAAATGTCGCGGATATTCATTAAGACAGATATTACCTACCTATGTCACCTGTTAAATACACAATGATGTCAAAGTGTATAATTTTGTAGCCAACAAGTTTGGCGTCCAACCCAAGTTTTATCAATAAAAGTATTTAAAATGAATATTGACTCTCATCAATCATTCGTCATGGAATTTCCAAAGTTGCAACACCCCTTCACAATGGTGATGGCAGGCCCCACCGGGTGTGGGAAAACGTATTTCGTTCGAGACTTATTGCACTACAAGGGGGAAATGTTTTCCCCAGTCCCAGATAAGATTGTCTGGTTCTATGGAATTCACCAACCCCTCTACGATAACATTCCTGAAGTAACTTTTGTGGAGGGATTAACATTAAAATTTCAAGAATATTTAGGGAAGCATACCCTTTTTATCATAGATGACCTCATGAGTCATGGTGCTAATTAGAAACTTTTAACAGACTTGTTTACTAAAGGTAGTCATCATTTAAATCTTAGTATAATTTTCATCGTACAAAACTTTTTTCATAAAGGAAAAGAAATGAGGGAAATAACCTTAAATGCGCATTACTTATTTTTATGTAAAAACAGAAAAGATCTCAGTCAAGTTACGCATTTAGGAAAACATCTTTTTCCAAGACATTTAAAATTTTTTCAAAGAAGTTTATGAGGACGCGACTAAGAAACCGTACTCTTATCTATTTTTAGACTTGAGAAGTGAAACCCCTGAGGAACTTCGTCTCCGCACTGAAATTTTTCCCAATCAGATTCAATATTTTTATCAATTAAAAAATTTTTGAAACAATATAAAAAGCTAGAGATACTCACCTCTATAAGTCATTTCGCAATATGACACTGAGTAAGGAACAACTACAGCAATTAGAACTTATAAACATTTGTCCTCAAAAGTTTAGAAAGGAAATTTTGAAAAGTATTAACGAAGAAGGTATAAAAGCTATATGCGAATGCTGCTTGAACGTATTGCACGGAAATATACCATTGATGGAAAAGCAGAAAGTATCTCAATCCAAACATAAGAGAACGTTGCGTACTTTAGCTGAAAGAAAAGTCTCTTTGTCGAAAAAACGTAAACTCGTTTTACAAAAAGGAGGTTTTCTCAATATTCTCATTCCCACTGCATTAAGTGTTCTCTCCGTGCTGTTCCATGGAGCACGCTAAAAAATTTGCACTCATTCCAGAACATTTAGTGTCAAAATATACCGTTTCTGATAAGCAGTGGAACGATCTAGATAAAAGTATGCTAAACATTTTAAATAGTTCGTTAGAGGAACATGAAAAAGTTAAGCAATATTATGCTTTGCTGCAAAAGAAAATGAATATAGAAGAATATAACTTACCTTGGAAGCCACCAGAGGAGCCTGCATCTTTGAATAATATCGAAGTTGAACCTATGCTACCAAGAAAAGAAGATTCCTACGACCGTGTTGTTTTAAATAGTGTTCCTCAAGGAATGAAAAATGAAGCTTCAAAGGCTCTGGATTTCATTAAAGAATATTCTAATATTTTAAAATGGAACGATAAAGGAGAAATCTTGATTGGAAATGAATTAATTTCCCAAACTAATATAGCTGATTTGTTTAACATTATATTTACTCACAACAAGAAAAAGACTAATGTAGCTGGTATTCAAGAATTTCTAGCAGCTCTAAACTTGATGAATATGCCTAAACACTATGTCAAAAATAACTATCTTACTGCAAAGAATGTAAAATCTAAAGCACAATGGATGAAATATTAATAAAGAATTTCAATCAAATCATGACATTTCGATTGAGATAGAAATCACCCAAATTAAAAACCAAACACATTTATTGAGAATATATATATATATATAAATATTATACATTTACAATTAATTTTTCAAAATGATCTATATACATTTTCACATTCAATGAAGTAAAAACATTTTCATTGTATTCTTTCACATTGGAACAAATGTTTGTAAAGTTTAAATAAAATAACGCTCGCGCTCCCTTTCAGAATGATATTTGTCTAAAGGGTAACCGTCAAACATCCATGTCTCCTCTGAGAGGGGTGATCCCAAACACAACCATTACAATAAAACAAATTGTTCACCTGTGTCAAAACTCCCTCGAATACAACCTTTAAGAATGTCTCTGAATGAAGCTCCGTCGACACCTTGTTACAGTTCCTAATCGCACTTTGGGGCAGGGCAACACACAATAGCGTATTCACCACACACTCTTTCACCTCGGAACACTTCCATTAAGTAAGTCAATTGTTTTCGACTCATTTTAAGAAATTGAGGTTTCATTGTGAAACCCCCATCACTCTTTTCATAAATTTGTTGTAGAATACATTCTCCGTTTGATGAAAAGACGGCAAGCTGGTTGTTGCAGATGACTGTGCTCGATGTATAAACCACATTGAAGTCGTTCATCTTTCTGCAAAACTCGTAAAAGGTGGGGGACGTCAATTCCACAGCGGTGTTTCCTGACGCGTCGACAATCCTTACTTTCACCTTGTCATCGCGTTGATTTACGTTGACGGAGAGAAAGGGGTCTAAGGGCCACTGCTGAACTATTTTCTGCTCAATGACACGTCGCCTCTTGACCGACACTTCGGATTGAGAATTGATGCTGGGTAGACAGGAGACGTCTTCACAAATCGGTAGAAGCAGTGGAAGTGGAATTGGCGTACCTTTGCAGGTTCGTTCTCAGATGCCAATTGGAGTGATATGTGTTATCAATGATGACGTGGCGGTTGGTGAACTGTTATCAGCACTTTACTGCGATTGGTGAGATTTTATCACACCTTCTTTGATTGCTTGATGAGTTATCATGCTTTTCACCTATTGGCTTATCGATTTGCAAAGACCACCCCTACTATCTTTAAATTTGGCTGCTCATTCCTCTTTTTACTCAGTTAGTCAGTTTGTACTCACGACTTACTATAGATCAACCACGAGTTTCTTCTATGAATCAGCTACGAGTTTCTTCTATGAATCAACGACGAGTTTCTTTTTCTTCTATGAATAGTGATCAGGGAGAAGTAAGTAAAATTCTTTTTTTGTTATTTCGATTCAATTGTAATACATAATAATGATATAATATTTATAATTGTTTTACTTCATATTCTTTTCTTTAGTTTGATGATTTTGCTACCCCTACATGCAACGAGGCAATGAATGCTGCTGAATTGTAGTCAGAGTGGAAAATTGACAACCCAGTTTGGGACGAAGCGCCAAGCACTTTTTCAGGTTATCGTGGACCACCGTCTCCTGAGAGTAGTCAACACTTTGTAAGTATACTTTTACTTTGGGGTTGTTTATATTTCCTGTAAGCGGTAATGTGAAAATTGATTTTTTTCCTTCTTTTGTAGGTTTGTCCTACATGCTCAAAATCGTTCGCTTGGAAAAACTTTCTTGCGAAACATATGAAAATTCATACTGGTGAAAATCTATTTACATGTGAAATTTGCCAGAAATCTTTTGGCCGAAATGATAATTTGAAAAAACATATGAAAACTCATTCCAAGGAAAATAATTTTAAGTGTAACATTTGCGATAGATCCTTCCAGCTAAAACACTGCTTTGCCATGCATATGCAAAAACACCAGGAGAAAAAGTACGATTGCAGAAAGTGTGACCGCTCCTTTATATCTCTTCAACATCTAAATCAACATATAAGGGCCAGTCATCCTGAAATCAAATTGACAAGCGTGAAGAGAGGAACTGCTTCCACCCCGGAGGGGAACTCGAAGCGTGTTAGAAGGGAGGGAGGAGCCCTTAATACTTTCACCTCTAACTTTTTCCAACCCACGGAGAACAGTAAGAAAGACTTTTTGTTATTCTTTGATGAAATCACCCCCCAACTAGAGGAGAAGATAGAAGAAGAAATTCGAGAGAAAGGGGCGGTCAAATGGTACGGGGTTGTTAAAGCCGTGTTTAACCGTGAAAGCTAAGATGGGGGAGAAGAAAGAGTGACACCTTACTTTAGAAGCAACGTTCAAATAGAACTAGTTGGCGACACAATAGGGGATCATGTTCCTGTATCCTTTACCAAGATATTAGAAGCTGTCGACGAATTTATCCGGCGCGGCTCAGGGTGGATTCTTGATAAAATTGTTCACTTTGAGCTGTGCGTCGCGAAATATCAACCGCTACGAGCCAGCAGTTATATCATCCTCCCCAAAAAGTTGGTAGATAAGAAGGTGGTCTTAAACATTCAGAATGAGGACCAGAAATGCCTTGTTTGGTGCTTGATCGCCCATAAGTTGAACATTCTAGCACATGATAGTTTTCGTGTATCACACTACACTCCCCACGAGCAGGAGATAAAACTAGACGGCGTGGAATGCCCCGTACCATTGAATATAATTCCCATTGTAGAGCGACTCAACAATCTACCTATAAATGTGTTTGGCAACGAGGAGAATGAGGTGTTTCCACTCTATGTTTCCAAGCGTGTAGACGAAGATTGTGTCAACTTGCTGCTTATCGCTAACGAGGAGACGCAGCATTACTGCCTGATAAGAAACATGTCTAGACTCCTTGGAGACCTGACAAAACACAATGGCAAACATCATTACTGTTATCGTTTCCTACATCGATTTGCCAAGGACGAAATATTGAAAGAACATCTCCAATATTGTAGTGAACACTCTCCTCAACATATCAAGATGCCTGAGAAGGGGGAAAATTTTATCAAATTTCAGAACGTGCATTATATCAACATCCTCTTCCCTATATCATTTATACGGATTTTAAGTCGCTCATTGTGAAAGAGGTGCATACGTCTGGAAATACTGAGATCATATCTCGACATGAAGCCTGTGGATATGCCTACGTTATAATTAGACCAGATGGAAGAAGTGTAAAGACGATTTCGGTATACAGAGGGAAAAATGCTGTACAGCACTTTATGGAAAATATTTTGAAGGAGAAGGAGGAACTGGCGGCAAAATTGACATCAATTGTTCCCATACATATGACTCCTCAAGACGAATTAGATTTCCAGTCAGCAACGCACTGCTCCATTTGTAAAAAGGCGCTTAAGGGTGACAGAGTGAGGGACCATGACCATCAGACTGGAAGATATCGGGCAGCCCTTCACTCTAGCTGCAACCTCAAATTCAGATTGTCGAAAAAGATTCCTGTCGTTTTCCACAATTTGAAGAATTATGACGGGCATCTGATAATGCAAGAAATCGGTAAGTTGAAGGATTATGAAATCTCAGTTGTTCCAACTACTATGGAAAAATATGTGACATTCTCTCTATCAAAGAGATACCATAAATTTAAAGCTTCCCTAAATTTTGTTGACAGCTTTCAATTCCTTAGTACTTCTTTAGAAACACTAGTTCAAAATTTAACTCCTGATAAATTTAATATTTTAAAAGAAAATTTCCCTCGTCATAATATTTCCTTACTACTGAGAAAGGGTGTTTATCCATATGAATACATGGATTCATATCAAAAGTTTGACTAAGAAAGACTGCCATCTATCGACTCTTTTGAAAGTACCCTCACTGGCAGTGGCATCAGTGATGAGGATTATCGTCATGCCCAAACAGTGTGGAATTATTTCAATTTCAAGAAGATGGGCGAATATCACGACCTCTATGTAAAATGTGATGTCCTTCAACTTGCCGATGTTTTCGAAAATTTTCATGCACATGTTTGTTGAGAAAGGAATCCGAGGAGGAATATCTGTTATCACCAAACGATTTTCTCAAGCAAACAACAAGTACCTCCCCATCTTTGATGCAAGCAAGAGCATCAAACATATCATTTACCTAGATTGCAACAATTTATACGGAGCCTCCATGGTCGAATCGTTGCCCTATGGGGGATTTGAATGGATTTCAGCGGACGTGATAAAATTCTGTGAGAGATATCATTAGTAAAAGGACGTTGAAAAAAACCAAGTCCCTAAAAACATTTCCAAAATTTTTCAAAGTTCGAAAGGCAGATAGAAAAAATAATTCATTCTATATCAGGAAGTGGTTGGTGGCTTGGGCTTAATTTGTTAAATTCGAACCCACCCTTAAACAAGTTGAAATAAAAACACGAAAAATAAAATACCCAAAATAATTATTTTAAAAAAATATTATCGCCACTAGATTTCAGCATGAGTATTTGATTACAGTTATCAAAGATTAATATTTCTAATTGATAATAATTAATGACGGAAGGAAGCAGGTCAAGAAATCATAAGTCCCTAAAAAAATTTCCAAAATTTTTCAAAGTTCGAAAGCCATATAACAAAAATAAATCACTATCTCAAGTCCTTATCTTGAAACGCTATCTTGAAAATTCCTTATCAGTAAAATTCCTTATCAGGAAAATTCCTTATCTGAGAAGTGATAGGGAAGGGAGGGGAAGGGGAGGGCAGAGCCTTAGAGCCTCGATGTGGCTGAACTCTCATTTTCTATCTACTCTCGCAATTCTGTATAAATCATCTTAGATCAAGTCTTCCAAGTTTCCCCTAATTAAGAAGTATTGTACTTATCTCTGACCTGGTCAAAGGAACAGCACACCATGGTGGTAGAAGGTACATTATGGTGCAGTTTCACATTTAAACCTCTATGTCTAATTTTTGGTTAGGAGTTTTCATAAAATAAGATTTGTATCGAAAAATATGATGAGACAAAAGGTAATGTTAGTAATTCTTACTTTTTAGTGGAAAATCGGATAGACAATTTTATTTAGCACGATAAGCATTTCTTTCAAACAAGTAAAGTCTAAATTAAGAAAATTCGTGGTAATCTTCGTAATAAACACATAAACTTCCAAATTTTATCGCTAATTTCCAGTACAGGCTTAGGTTCACAAAGGCAAAAATCGGTCAAAGGAACAACAATATCTCCTACCCAAGTTATCAGAAAGAACGCCCAAGCCTAGTAGAGGAGTTAGAAGGAAAAAAAGTCTGAAGGCCGGAATAAAAATCGTGAGACACAGAAAACTATAAGAGAAGGATACAAAGCCAGAAAAAATGCCATACGAAAGAAAAATTCTAATCTTTAATTATATAAAAATTAAAATAAAATGTATACGAGATTACAATTCCAGTTTACTTAAAGTATTTCTGTCTGCACCTCACTCTTTTGTAATTTCTGTTTTAAGATCCATATTTTTGCTAAAAAAATTTTTTCCTTTTTAATACTGATAAAAAATGCTTTTTTTTAAAAAATTGTTTATTTTATATTTTTAATATAATGATTATATCGACCTAGCCGAGACTTTTTTTTCATTTCGTATCGAAAGGTTGATCGAGAATTGAGAAACACTCTTCTTCTCCTTCCCGTGTAAAGGAGAGATATATATCTTTTTTATGCAAATATACAAATTTTACAGCCTTTTCTGAAAGTTTTGCGTCGTTTGCATTTTGCTTTATTATACGATTCAGTACACTGAAATTAGAAAAGAACTTATTTAACTTAGACGATGTCCATTTTCTGAATTTGTCCCATTGGAAAAAAAAGAAACCAAAATAAATAGAATAGAATTTATAAACTCTTTATGTCAGAAGGAAATCGCTGATAAATAAACACATTCCACTCGGTTTATTTTAAATTTTGGTTAAAGCACAGTAATTTCGATTACTTAAATTGTACATATTTTCCCTCTGGATAAAATATTATTTCAAGAATGACTGTCATAAAAAAATTCCTTTTAAAGGATTCTGTAAAGTTATATAAGATCATTGCTTTCGTTCCTGATGACTCACTGTTTTCCTCTATCTTATTTCACATACTGAAAATGTCAGTTTAGCTTTTAAAAACTCTTTCCGCCTCTAGAGCTAGAAAAAAATTACCTAAGTACATGTTTAATACCTTAGATAAATTTCATAAGAATACAATATAAGTGATTTCAGTACTGTAATGAAGTTGTGTGAAAATAATTAGTGAAATGTGTAGAATCTCTGCAAAGGATTGAAATTATCAGAACATAATTTTCGTTTTTGATCAGGAAACCTTCAGACTTTAATTATGAGCCATAAATCTAGTTTCCATTTGTTTTTGAAGTTTTACAATCTAAATGTATAAAGAATATCCAGAGATGTTTGAAGTAAAACCCACGAATAAATCTAAGTAAATTGCTTTGTGGCTGAGAATATAGAAAATCCTATAATTGAAAAGGATTCAAAATATCTGGCATAGTTATTTGGAAAACAGGCGATTAAAGAATATGGCATATTATTTTTAAGGGGACACTTTACCAAAAAATGGCCAAAATATCAATTTTCATTTTATTGACTTAGTTAGTTGCTCTGATCTTTCTAATTATTGTATCAAAATTTCAGATTTATACCTTTAATATTTCAAAAGTTATTTAAAATTTCATTTGGGATGACAAATGAAAAACATGCGCAAATGACTGCTTTAAATGGCTTTTTCTCCATTTCTATCTTTTCTTCACTTTCATGTTTTAAAAATATTAAAGTTTGTTTCCTTCTTAAGATAAAGCTTTCAAATTTTTATACAAGTTTATAGTCAAGCATTTGATAGAACTGTGCAATAGGATGGAACGAGAAAACCTATTTTTTTTCTGTTTTTAACTTGTAATAGTGCGTAGAAGTTGCCTTTTGATGCAAAAAAACCAAAATTGAAATTTGATGGCAATTAGAACATGTCTTGAGGTGCTACAAGTATGATGAAATTTCATAAAATTTTAAAATTCTGCTCTATTTCAGCCTTTTTATCTAAGTTTGAAGCAAAAATATTCATATCTGAAATTTAAAATTCTTTTAAAACTAAATTTTTCTTCAAGAAATTTCAATTTCAACTAAAAAGGTGTATTGAAATTATTTTTTTCTCTTCAAGATGTCTTCTATCATTGTTAAATTTCAATAGTATCAAAACTTTTGCAATAATACTTCAAATAAAAAAAATCTTGAAAAAAGGTAATATATTCCCTTAAGTAGAAAACTGCTTATGCCCATAATATTTTTCAAAACTATTTTAAGCAATTTTTTCTCCCTTTGATGACAGAAAAAGATAAAATGATTGACTTTATTAAAAGCATTTCCCAAATTTCATTAAAAGACCTGTGACAGAATTTGTGATATTTATTATAACAGCAAATGCGTGGTTAGCAACTATATTTGCATATTTGTCTTGAAATTAGTTTTTGTTCCTAAGTATTTTCTTCTTTTTCTAAAATTTGCATATTTTTAAAAAAATCACTTTTTGCCTATAGGTAGTATTTATGTTTAATAAATTAAATTAGAAAATAAAAAAAAGTATATCTAAAGTTAAATACCCAACCCAAATGCTAAGGGGGACGGAGGAGGCTTTGGAAGCTCTCTGCATCGGGGAGTCTTTAACATGTTCACGCCGGCGCGTATCGACGGTGACTCGCAGTTGAATGTTTCATCAGGCAGTGCATAACAAGAAAAATTTAGTTCGTTTAGTAAGTAGAAAATTTTAAATATAGTTTAAAACTTAAATAAGGGGCATTAAACGTTTATTAATTGAAAATGTAGGATTTTATTTCAACTCAATATTATAAAAATAACTTATATAATGAATTCAATAATATAAACACAACTGTTTGTTTATTTCTATACAATTTTTTAAAACATTTGAAACAAAGTGGTAGCAAAAATATGACATCAATAGTTGTAAAAAATAAAGAGCAACAATGTTTATCAGTGGGGAAAAATTTCATTTTTTACTTTAGTTCGACGCTGACTTTAGCAAAGCGCTCTTAGAGCAGCCGCCCATGGGAAAGAAAGATGAATTACAGCGCCGACGTGAACGTGCCAATCTTCTTTTCTAGAAGAAATAAAAGACAAGTCACAGAACAAGTGCGATGCGCCTAATGAATGAATTCATTGAATAGATAGATTATATTATAGCGACAGTTTTAAAAATCCTTACGGAGACGTTTATTTGTACTGTGAAGTAAACAATTAATTTGAATTTACTGATTGGCCAGTTCATTTTCCACTCTGATTGAGCCACTTGTGTGTGATTTTTTTCGGCAATATCTCCAAAAATATCCTCCCAGAAAAATGATTTTTAGGGAATTTAACAATTTTAAAAAATATTTTTTAATGATAATGGTTGAAAATATTATGTATGTTATACGAATGACATGAAAGCTAAAAAATGAGGTCGCTCTAGGCAATATATACACCATAGAAGAAAAAGTGGCGTATTTTACAGTCAATTATTGAAATGTTCAATTTAACTAAACATGTATGGAAGTCAAATTTTTGAATAAAAATTTTAATGTAGGATAATTCAAAAAAATGTATCTTCTTAAAAATGCATCTGTAAAAATGTAAAATCTTTTATGTGTCCCGCAACCAAAGTGTTAATTGTCGAACAATTAGCCCCTTAATTTTTAGCAATATTTTTTTAATGATATCCAACACTATTTTTCATTGTTGTAATGAAAATCATACTATTTTCATTTCACAAAAATACTCAACTAATCTAGGAAGATATTTATGAAAATTATATACAATTTCAGTTAGAACGAGAATTGGGAAATTTAAGAAACATTATATCCACTGCATCTAAAATAATAACTACTAAAACAAAAGAAGTGAAATTCAAAAAACTCTTTTTAAAAGAATGAAAATGAATCTGGACAGTAGAGTTCTTCAAGCGTTACCTGCAGGCAAGGATTAAAGAGATTTTTCTCTGTGAGAAGCCTGACTTACGTCGGAAATTGAGCCTCGTGACACAAAAATCCCTAGAGATCGAGAGAGACCAGAAGTAAAAATTAGTGGCACAAAAATATAAAATTAAATTAACAAAACACACAGAACGACAATATCGCACTCAAATTGAACACAAGTACATAAAATCCATTTGAATTCTATAGAAATAAAATCCTCACTCAATGATGTGTACAAACAAAAATTACTTATCATATCCCCGACCGCAGAGAGCACTCAAGCTCAAGTGTTTAAACAAATATAAACACAAATATAAACAAATATAAACACAAAGTCATATAAAAACAAATACCCAAATTTTCCAGCGTTTCAACAGGAAGGGCCACCAATCAGAGAATAAAATATCACTTTACGAAACTTCACCCTGAGATTCTAACGCCATAAAAAGGGCCAGGGTGTATAAAAATTGATTCCATTCAAAAGGCAATTCGCAAAAGTATTAAATTTACTAAGTTTGATTCAATCAGATTTATCAATAATTTCATTATCCATCCAAGTAATCTTCGTATTTGCGAAGCATTTGTTAATTTTTGATGTGGTAGGCTAGTACATAGATTTTAAAAATCAAAGGTTTTCAAGTTATTAATAACGTTATATCTAAAAAGTTCAAAACCTTTTTTGTTGCTATTAATAATGAAAATATTCTCTATAACATAGTTGAGCAATTTAAAGAACAATTTTCTCATGTAATAGTTATAACTACTTATGCGACATGCCACAAATCTAAATTTTAAAGGCTTTTAATGGAATTGAACAGTGGGGTATAGCAAAATATAATTCAAAGAACAAGCCCTTACCCCTTAATTCCTTTAGGGAGAGCCAACATTCTTTTGTCTAATTATTTCTCCTCACTGTTATTTAGTAAATGCGTTTCACTAAAGTGACATTCAATGATTAAATAACTTTATAGTTACCCATCATTATATTTCACCAATGAACAGAGACTATTTGCAAATTTGTCTACTACAATCATTTAGTTCAGCTATATCAACATCCCATTTGAAGTAACCGGACGAAGTGACGACGGAACTCATAATTTTGAACCCCGGTCAAATGACGAGGACGATAACTGAGCTGGTTCCCCTTCTTAAAACTTCCCCGCCACGCCAAGGGAGAGGTGTGGTCAATACGTATGATTTGACATGCAACAGGCCCCATAATCGGCGGACTTTCAGTGGAATCAGGTTTCTAATTTGGAATCCTCCGGCCTCTATGCCGAGAACTTATTACTAGGCCATCGCTGCCACTATAGTAGCAATAAACTTGTCAATTAATTTCTCAATTTCTTTCTATGATTGTTTATTATCAAATGTATCCTTTTCCCTGAAGCCACTCTTTTCCTGCTTATCCTGCTCTCAATTTCCTCTAGAATTCTCTGCTTCCATTATCCAAACTTCTACATTGGTCAGTGGTACCTTCTTGCCTTCCCTTAAAATGTCTGAATCAACAACTTTTAAATTTCCTATTAAATCATGTCCCTTTTCTTTATCTATAAATTCCTTAAGATTTTAATAATTATAATGGAAATGTGTAATTTTTTAAATCTTATTTAAATTTAATTAATAACAGCAAATTCATTTTTAGAGTCCGATAATATTTAAAGGGTATAGAAATATCTGCACTCTCCTTTGGAGAGAAAAATCATTATTGTCTAAAATTAATTACACAAAAATGTTTATTAAAACTGTTTCTATCCTTGAACAGCAACCTGTTATCTTCAATTCCGAGTTTAACTTTAATCAAATACAGAATAATAAATCTAGTAAAGATATTTTTAAAAATAAACCTTCAAATTTTTTGTTAATAAACCATTTAATTATATTGTTTCTTAAACCAGAAATATTTTTTTAAATCTGCAATATCATCACAATTATATTCCAGATTACAAAATTCCTAATATTCTTCAAATACAGTATCAGAATTCCCATTTATTTCCCTTACCCCTCTTAATTCTTTTTCTATCTTCCTCTTCATGGCTTACCTCATCTAGGCGTTTCATGTTCCGTTTTGCGTGATTGCTATATATGCAGCATTTTTGGAGCAGTTGAGCTATGGGATGGCATCTGAAACATTATTTTTCATATAAAATGAATTAATTCCTTTTTCTTTCAGAAGGGCAAGAAATACTTCATCAAGAATTCTGCCCGCTGCATCATCTTCAGTTGTAAAGCCTGCAGAAAAATTTGATAATGAAGAAAATACCCTAGAAAAGCGCAACTTTAGAAAATTGGCGCAAGTAAATTACAGTTATTCAATTATTACTTCGTTATTACATAAGTCTTACCAAATTCTATCGGACTGGAAATTATTTTATAAAACATTATGTTATTTAGTCATAAATCTTTGTGAATTACAAACTACAAAAAAATGGTTACGTTGCATTCGTGGAGTTAACTTTGAACCGTTATAAATTTTTTATTAAAAAGTGAAATAGAGACCAACTGATTAAGTGTACGGGATTCCTACTCTTTTTTTTTCGTCGTTTGTTAACAACACTGACTAGTGTATTTCATTCCTTGCAAAATTCTAAGAAGTTGCGATTGTTCTGCGCGCGCACTATTTGTCAAAGCATTTATAAGAGTACATTTTCCAATTCCATCAGAGAGAGAGAGAGGGCTGCAGCACAGTATAAGCCAATACAGCTTAATGAAGCATGAGCCTCTGTGGTTGGATCTACAGCAGTACAACAGACCATCTCGCTTAAGCAGATTATGAGCCTTCCCGACTGGTTTAGATTTCCCTCATCTGCAATTAGACGCTGCTTGTTAATCATCAGCTACACAGAATCCAGACGTGCCTGTCACTGAACGTGTTCCTCTTCTCGCCCAGTATTCTTGTGTACATGGTAATTTTTGATACGAGATATATCGTTCTGCAGATTCTTTTGGTTTAAATGTTTTAATGTTCTAATAGACGAGTTAATTTTACACAATATACCTTGTTAAAATATTAAATAAATGTTTATTGATGAACCTTTTGACTGGAGTATCATTTGCAACTTTCTGATCTGAGTCAATGATGAAGTAGGGGATTTTTGAGGTATCCTCTAGCCCCTTCTGGGTCAAGATTACATAATTCCTGAATTTCCTCCATTACAATGACAAAATTTCTACATTTACCCTTACCTCTTTTGGATCTGAATTTCTTATTATTTGCTATGTTCAAAAAACTTTTAAAAATGTTTAATTTTTTTGTAAATACAAGTTTTGTTAAATTCACTGTAACCCTCACCATTTAATTGGCTGTTAAATCCATATGGGAAAAGAGTTTTAATGCTGCAAATGTATAAATTTCATAAATCTAGTCTTTTGAGTAGTTCTACAATTTTATCTTCAAGGATGCAAATAACAATGTTCTCGAAACTATGTTCCTGCAAATGAGTGAGCTCATAATCATGTGAATTGTTTTTTCTAAAATTCTTAATTGCTGATGTATGACCATTAATTCTAATATTTAAATCTGAGCTAGTATGACCAATATAATTAAGATAACATTCTTTGCATTGAATTAAATATATAACATTTTAATTTCACAAAATACCTCTAGATCTTCATTGTCCATTTTTAATTGCATGTCGCACGCCTACAGACATTTCTTACATCTAGTATTACCACATTTCCTAAATTTTCTTAAATGATCCGATCTCGAGATAAGAGCAAGTAACTTTTTATCCGTGGACACCCCCTACTCAAACCATTCCACAGTGCCCTTTGTTAAAGCGCGCAACGGGTCATGTGCTATGAAATTATTATTATAGGAACCTAGCATAGTATGATAAAAAGTATTCATTGAAAAAAAGTTTATTTACTTTTTTAAGGTTTATTCTTATCTTTATCATCACGGGACTGTAAAAAACACCTTTTCGTGAGAATGACCCATATAACCAAAACCCTTTGTAACCTCACAAAGGTTTTGTAACTGAAAGAAATATATTTATATGTATACAATGCAAAAAAGTCAAGAGTAAAAGAATTAAACAGCTAAATAAACAAAGCATAAAAGCAAAAAAGCAAAAAAATGCCTTAAAGGTTAAAACTGCTGCTGCAACCGAAAAACAACAGTAGACAAAATATTCTATAAGAAAAAGAAAAACAAAGCAACCCTTCTTTTTCTTTAAAGTACTATTGGAAAAGGCTGGTTGGGATTCTACAACTTGGATCTTTTTCTTTTAGAGGCCTAACTTTCGCTGAAAAAAACCTCTTGTGACCAGAAAGATCCCAAAGGAAAAGAAAGACAACAGAAGGGCTGTCCAGCAAAAATTTTTACAAATTACAATAATTACGCGAATAAATTTTAGTTTCAAAAAGGATTTTAAAAATAAAATTATTAGCCATAATGTAATAAAAGCCGTCATAATAAAAAACATTTACCAAAGAAAATGATTCAACTTACCCTTAGTTTCATATCCTTATCTCCAAATCAATGTTTAAAAGTCTAACAAACAAACTTTTATTTAAATCAAAATTCAACATTTTTAATGACACTGGAAAAATTAAACAATACTGACTCAGAAAATAATTTATCTCTACAAATAATAAAGCAGAATGGGTGCGTGTGGGTTTAAAAATACTTTGGAGGGAGGGAATGTGCACCTCGATGCCGTTTTTGAAAATTTTAATTAGTCAAAAATTAAGGGAAATTTTCGCGTTCTTCCTGGACGACTTTTGAAAATAATGTAGCACAAAAATAATTTTCACGTCATCTGAAAATGCAAAAAAATATCTTTTCGACGGTATTAGTTAAGTTTCCGTGCATTTTTTTTTTATAAATTAGTAAAAAAATATTTGAAACAAAATTTTCAACAACACTTATCGTTTTGGCAATGAAATTCAAACCGTCCTCATTGTTTAAACAAATACTTAATTGACTGTTTATCTTAGATAGTTCATTTTTGCTTTTTCCCTTTTATGAAGTCGATTTTGAAAATTAGTTGATGTTTAGGCACATTGATACACACAGAAGACGCGTAATGTGCGTCACTGTGCCCCGGAGTCAATTGTATCAATCTGCCCCAACAGCCTTTTACATTTAAAGCAAGTTGTCATGCAAAATAAATGCTAAAAAGTCTCAAAACTTAGCATAGATCCTAAAAAAAATGTTTTTTCCTACCTTTGGAGCAGATTCCCTAGCAGGGAAACGTAATTAGTTTAAGAAATCACACAGCACATACTTAGAGTAAAATTTACTTAGACGAGAAGATTGGCGATTTGATTCATTTGTAAATTAACTTTTGACTAAACATAGCAGAAAAATATACGCTGCTGTTCTAAGGGTTACAGTGGAATATATGCGAGAGATAGGAACATCTTGAGCTATTTCAATCATCGAAATTTATGGACTGTATCAATGTTACCGCGTATCCATCAACCCCAACTCCCCCTATCATGAAGAGAAAACTTCATGTCGAAATATAAGAAGATTTTCTTATTTATTATAAACTAGCCGCCTTCGGCGACCAGCTTGATCTCCGAGAATATAATTTCAATTGAATCTTTAATAATTTTATATTCATGTTTCCTTTAAAAACATAAGCAGACCATAGAAGATATTTAAACTATGTTCTTTTATTGATCTTGCACTTGTTCTGTTCAGTGCCTACATAAATGTCCCTAACGGAGTCAAATAACTGACCATGTCATGTAACATCTAATTGTAAGTTTTCAGCGCGGTCTTCACTTTCTTATTCCTCTTGCAAAATATGCATCTGATTTGAAAATTAAAATAGCGCAAAACATTTTATGGTCAGCGGCATATTTGCTGAATTAAAACATGCTGAAAAAAGAATGAAAACATAGCAGCCATAATCATTCAGCTTACTGGATATATTTCTTCATAAACATAATATCTCATAGAGATTGGTTTACAGATTCCACAAAAATTTTAACGAAGTAAAATATGAAAGCAAAATGTATTAGGATCTTACCTTAGTTTTAAACAATGAAAGAGAAACACGTAATTAAATATTCATTTAAACAATGAAACCGGATTGAAATGCGTTGCAATAAAGGAAATTATTGTTATAAATTATTCCAAAAGATATTTTAAAAGGTTATTAAAATTAGAGAAAAAATTGTTCGGCATCTTACTTGATATCATTAAAAATGTAATTTTTTGCACTTTCAAATGGGGTAAAAATGATATTTGTGCTGTAATATTTTCGAAGGTTCTTAGGTAAAAACGCCAAAATTTCTCTTATTTTTAATTAATCCAAATTCTAATAAAATTTCACAAAATGGCTTCTAGGTGCATATTCCCACCCTCCAAAGAATGTGCGTGCAAAATTTCATAGCTCTAAGTCCTGCGGTCTGTCCTGTAGAGCACCAACACACACACATTCTCCTTTATTATTAGTAGAGATAAATTTCGTAGCTTGACAAAAATATGTCATTTATTTTTTTATTTCTCTCTGCTTTTAGAATGATTAAAAAATAATACTGGATGATTTATTGAGTTTGGATAATTAATATATATTTTGCTATTTTCTAATTTTTCATTTTATTTAGTTCCTTACTTATACTAATTTTAATTATGAATGATTATTTAAGATAGGGTAACAAAAGAGCTGTAAAACTATTTCAAACTTTACGTAAAATTATTCAATTATTTTAAAATTAAAAAAAAATAGAAACAGCGATTATTTGTTAACATTTTCTTGTTCTCACATTTTTCTTGCTTTTCATAACTTAGACATTATAAAACATGAAATGATTTTAAAAAATGTGTTTCAAGATTTCAAATCACCAGTCAGTAGCTATTATTAGCCCTGGAGTATTGAAATATTTTTGTTATTAAAAAGTTTAGATACCTCTCATTTTCTCAATTTTAATTCAGGAAACAACTAAAAAGTAGGTTACATTTTTATCTCTTTAGATTTAAGCCACTTGTTGCTAGTAGTTGACCTACCGGTATTTCACATTAAAAGGGGTTTTGCTGGTATTAGTACCCAAATATTTTTATGATTTTTGTCATAAATTCTTTATTCGAGAAAGTTTCTCCCATTTAAAAATAATATTAATGTATAAACTATGCTTTTAGAAGCTTCCGCAATTTAGAAAGAAAATATCCAGCGGCCTTGGATTAGATTCATTTTGAAATTTTGCTTCAAAAAACCAAATTGTGACTTTACTAAGTCAAATATACAAGATAAATACAAAAAATAAATTTCTCACACCGAAAAGAAGCGAGTTAAAAGCTTAATAAAGTTAAAAGCTTATTTTAATGTGAGAAGTTCTGTATTAAAATAAACAATATGGATTTTTTTTAAAAATTAAGCAACTTGAAATGTAAAAAGGTAAAAATTTAGAAATAAAATATTGAAGGTTCAAGCAAATTATCAGTTATAGATTTTCCAAATAACGAGGAAAGTAAATGGGGATTTTTTTGAGAAATATTTTTTCAATGACTATAGAAATATCTGAGTTGAGCGGTGATATTTCATTACAGTTCTTTGCAATTGTCATAGAAATGTTCAAGCCTTATTATTGGAAAATATAAAGATAAAAAAATTGTAGATTTTAAAAATTTCATTAATTTCTTAAGTTTTTGTGGTTTTCGAACTTAGGCGTCTGAATTTTTGTTACATCTTTTCGAAATTTGTATTTTATTCTATACTTGTGGAGCGCTCTTTGTTTCACGGCTGTATTTATCATTTCAGCTCTTCATTTTTGGAGATCGTAACCAAACAGCCTGAGAGGCTAAATGAAAGAACGGAGAGGTTTCAAAACAGCAGGGAAAAAAAGGGGGATAAAAATGTAAATGTTACATTCACCAAATTTCACCAGATAATATACCTATCAAATGTTACTACTTTGGAAAATTAGGATATTATGCTAGACAATGCAGAAAGAGGGTGGTTGAGAAACGTTTTTATAGGCGGTACATGGTCAAAGAAATTGAAATCACGGAAGATGAGAAAAAAAAACACAACCAAATTCAGGTAATCACCCAAACTAGCTACAGCCGGTGCATCAGTACTTGTGAGGAATTTGTAGATATCAGTTCGCCGTCATGAGATTAATTAAGTGTTCTCTAAAGTGCAAATGGGAGAAAATTTTTACTGTTATGATTTTGTAGCCGTTAATTATACTATTTCATTTGTGTTGGGAATTCTATGACAATTAAATTGTTATCATTAAAAGTAAAAAATTTCTCTTTAAGATGGCGTAAAAATAATTTTCGTACGATTAATATTTAAGAAGTTATTGGTAAAAACTAAAAAGAGCTTAACTTTTTTCTTATTTAATTAAATACTTTAAGGTTTGAAGAATTCTGAAAGTTGAAAATAAATGTACCTCAGAATAGCATGCGAAAATTTTATGTCGATAATGTTAACATTTTGGAAGAAATTCTTGTGACTGATAGGAAGACAAACACGTGTATTTTCTGCTTTACATTATAGATAATATTTATGTCCTGACAAAATTGTTTTTCCCTTTACATAATTTTTTCGACGATAGCTTAAGTTAGAATTTACATTAAAATAACCGATTTCATGAATGTCTGTTCTGAACAAAATAAACAGCGATAAAAATGTCGTATGAAACATGATGCGTTTCTTTTTTATCTTTCTCAGCAGTAAAGCAAATAACATTACTACAAAACTTTATGATAAATAAAAACTTTATTGCTGGTATGCTAATTGTCTTTCAGGTAAGACTATGAAATTTTGAAGAAACTGTTTGAAAGAAGTTATGGAAAGTTATTTTTATTTCTTGTAGTGAAAAAACGAAAGAAGATCGTAGAATTGTTAGGAATTCATTCCATATATTTAATGTTTTTTTTTGATACCCACGCCGGAACCGCCCACCCAAAGGGTTTAGGGCCAAAGGAACCGGCGGGGAAATGGGACCCCCAGGCACGCCGAAGGAACGACGGGCCCCGGCCCCAACGGGATAGATCCATTGAGTCTTGTTAAGCACTACAGGCATTACCCATAACATGGGTAGTAATTAATTACAATAAAATATGCTAAAGGCAACACAAACTGCGCCAAATGGCGTAAAAAACAAAAAGTCCGCCGGACATGATGTACATTTCCAAGTTACATAATAATGGCTGTATACAGGCTAAAGTCGTAACAAATTGGAATAACAGGATCAATGGAAGCGTTGCACAAAAGTCGTAACCAATTCTTACAAGAAGTTTCAAATTGAAAGCAGTTCACATATAATTTATATAAGTGGATAAATATCGAATTCTGTTAAAGGATCAATAAGTTGTAACATAAAAGTCGTAACAAAATTTGTAACAGAGAAGGATCAATCAGCATTAATGCTGTATATATACAATTGTACTGGTTGATGGCAAATAAACATACAATTATGTGACATGGTATTCAAAACTAGGAAAGGCTGGAAAAAATATACAATTACAAATTGTGCCCAAATTGGGCAGCAATTGATACAACAGTAGTGCAAAAGCACACATAGCAAAAATTAATTAAAGTTCACTCCCACTGGTCATGGTGGAGTCTGAATATATTTAATGTTAATTTATTATTCTTAATAATTATTAAAATTAAAATAATTTGTAATTTATATACATAGTTTACTAGCAGTAAGCACACGTCGTTGCCCGTGGCATAATGACTTCAAGAAAATAAAAAAAAACCAGAATGACAAAAAACTAAAGTTTTTTTTCATTTATTTATTTATTTTATTTATTTAGAAAATGCACACTACAGAATAAACTCCAATTACAGAGTGCATGATACAGAAACAAACACTAAAATAGCCTAAAACACAGATTAATAAAAACTAATTAAAACACAGATTTTAAAAACTAATCAAAACAAAAGATTTTAGTGTTGTTTCCTCAGGTTCTTGGGCACGTTAAGCAGCAGTTTATGTCGTGAAGTAAAGACTCGACCATTTTCAAGGTGGACGTTTAGAGGAATCACGGTGGAGGGTCGCTTGTGAATGGGGATGTTAAATATTCTCCATACTGCTTCGTTGCTGCTGATGTATCTCCCCATTTGATACTGGTGGATTTCATTTAGGTCATTTTCTCCATTAGTAAGTTCAAACACAGCCGTGTCAGATCCTTTGTTGACATACTTACAGACGTACTTGATAGACTTTACAGAATTTCAATACTCTTACGTCGATACGCGCATTGAAAATTTTTGTAAACCAAGGGCAGTACGGTACAAACCAAGTATTGTGTACAGACACTTCTAATCCTCGAAAACTGATGTTTGCAGTAAATACCCATCCGACGATATAATGGATATCAGTCCTGTTCTGTTTGTTTTTGTTTCAAAAAATGACGTGGGTAGCGCTTTGTGAAAATTCCATCCTTCATACGTGTAGAAGGTAGATCTATGCTTCCGTGTGGGCCGTGCACCATCTGCTTTCTTACAATGCAAAAAAGATCCGGGTCTTCTTATGGATTAGAGATTTCTGAACTAATAAAGTCATCCACTCTGTGAACGTGTAATGAGTCTTTGAGACAAATGAGAATGTGGTCATAAGGAAGTACTCACTTCTGAAACTCTATCGTATACATATAACACTTAACCTCTCCAAAAATCTTTGTCTTTGCGATAAGATTCGTTTTTTTCTTGCTTTCGATGAAAGGCTCTCTCCATCCAATCATGACGATCCTATGGTTTTGCTGTATCTCCGTCAATGTGACAATTTTTTTAATTTAATAAATTACATAAGACGTTCAAAACAAACGTCATTAAAACCATGATAGTTTGCTCTTTCTGATGGTGTATCGATTGTTTTTCTAAGATCATTATTTCTCATGGATCGGTCAAACACGTGAGAAAAATCATCTTAAACGACACAAAACTTTAAATAAAAAATTTTCCAAATAAAATTTCAAAATTCGGGCTTCGAGGTGCATTAAGTCACCATTACGACTGCCTGTATGCCAAATTTCAAGGCTGTAAATGCAATATTTTTATTCTAAACATCGCACGCACACACAAACATTGCCTTTTATAAGTATGGATTAATATGCTTAATATCTCAGAGAGCTTGGTTTCCAGATTCCGAAAACTTTTGGTGAAATAAAATATGAAAGTAAAATATATTACTATATTTACTTAGGTTTCAACAATGAAAGAGAAACACGCAATTAGATGTTTTTTAAACAATGAAAACGGTTCTAATTACGTTGCAACAATGAAAAGAATTGTTGCAAATTATACAAAAAAATATTTTATATATTTATTAAAATTATGGAAAATATTGTATGGCAACTTTTTGGTTTAAAACAACATTTTAGACGTTTAAAATAAACTTCATTGAAACGGAAATTGTTTGTTCTTTCTTATGGTGTATCTATTTTCATGATACGATTATTAGAAAACATGCAATGGAGAAATGAATATGAAAAATCACTCTGAAAACCACAAAATATTTAATTTAAAAAACTGTAGAGCGAATTTTTAAAATCGGGATTTCAGGTGCATTGTGTCACCATTAGTACTACCTATGCGCCAAATTTCAGGCGTGTAAGTGCAATATTTTAGGTCTAAACATAGCACACAAACATTGCATTTTATATACACAGAATAGAAAACAATTTTTATTTAACCAGAACGGAATGTGAAAGAAACTGTGGGAATAACGTAATGCAAAAATTACTGTTATCATCTATTTTCAAAAACTAAAGCAAGTCGCAGAACTATTAGCAATTTATTCATTACTGGCCGGCTTCGGCGACAAGCTTGTTCGCCGGGAATATGATTTCAATTAAATCTTGCAATATATTATATTCATGGTTAGCTTAACCATGTAATTTATAATGTAATTTTAAACTTAAGATTGTGGTAGATATTTAACCTATATTCTATTAGTGACTTTGGACATCTTCAGTTCATTGTCTAGATAAATGTTCCTAATGGAGTCAAAGAACCGACTAAGTCATATAACCTCTAATTCCATGTTGTGGCACTATCTTCACTTTCTTATTCCTCTTGCAAAATATGCATTTGATTTTCAACATTAAAATGACACATCACATTTTAGAGCCTGCGGCATGTTAGCTGGATCAAAACACGCTGAGTAAAGAATGAAAACATAGCAACAATATCCATTCAGCTTTATGGATATATTTCTTAATGTAAGCAAATCAATATCTCGGAGAGCTTGGTTTATAGATTTCACAAATATAAAATATGAAAGCAAAATTTATTAGTATCCCATCTCAAATTACAAGAATGAAAAATCAATAGGCATTAAAATATTTGTTTAAACAATGAAAGCATATTTTAACAAATGAAATTTCTAATAAAAACGGTTGATGATGAGTTTAATGACGAGTTGAGTTGCAACAATACAAAGTATTGTTGTAAATAATGCGAAAAAATATTTTTAAAAATTTATTAAAATTCGAGAAAAAAATGTTCATCAACTTAATTCATATCATTGAAAAGGTAAATTTTGCGCTTTTAGATAGTGTAAAAATGGATTTGTGCTGTAATGCTTTCGAAAGTTATTAAGGAAAAGCAAAAATATTTCGCTTAACTTTTAATTAATTAAAATTATAATAAAAATTTCATAAAAAGCGCTCTGAGGTGCACATTTCCACCCTACAAAGTATGTTTGTGACAAATAATAACTTAATTATTATTAAAATTAAAATTTGTTTGCAATTTATTCATCTAGTTTAACGGAACGAAATTTCTGGTTATCTAGAATGGAATTTTGGAAGAACTGTATGAATAATGTAATGGAAGAATTATTGTTATTTCTTATTGTCAACAACCAATACAAATCGCAAAATTGTTTGCAATTCATTCCATAATATTTTTAACACAAATTCGTTATGCTTAGTTATTATTAAAATTAAAACTCGATTGCAATTTATTGATTCATTTTATTTTTCTTACCTGGTGGAAGTAATGAAATTTATAATTGCTAAACCATTTTTTTTCAATCAGGAAAACGAAAGAAATTTAGAATTGTTATATAATTCCTTAAATTTGCACATATAGCATTGTCTGTCTGGATATTTTAGTTTGTTTGTCATGAGCTAATTCAAATTACTCTAATCCACTTCTTTTATTTATTATTCTTAAAATATAGTTATTGATATAAATACTCGAAATTCGATTGAATGGAATTTTTCTTAACAAAATTAATTAAAAGCTTAATTTTATGTAGCACATAAGATTTTTAAAGATATATTTAATATTTATTTTATGATTTATTTTGCTACCGTAAAATTCAGTTGTTCATTAAATCTATGATATTGTATATTATTTAAAAATATTAAGGGTAAATGTAAATTAATCACAATTGCATAAAATCATCATTTTGTATTAATTTTAATACTCAAGCATTCCCCTTTCTTAAACAACTAAGGTCTTGAGTTGCACCTGTAAGAATAAAACATGTTTAAAATTAGTAATTCAAAACATTTTCTTGATTTCTGTGCCGTGCCCATTTATAGATTTAACTTTTAGGATACTGCTTTCCTCAAATGTAAATTCTAAATAAGTTAAATTAATTATAATTTATTTGGTATTTTAATTTGCACTTACATTTCCTAAAAAATAAAACCATCAAATCATAAAAATTGATTAAATATGAAAATATAAGACTAAACTATCACCATTTAAACCAGCGGGAGTGGTCTCCCCTGAACTTTCTCGTATACTTCCCAAAAAGGTGCCATTGTCCCTCTAACTAGGGTTATCATACGTCCCGTATACTATTTGTCCCATTGGCTTCCTAAACTCTGAGTCATTATAATTTTAAAATGGCCTGCGCCCATTTTTATGATTATGCCTAAAAGGAAAATGATAACAATTAAAAAAGTAAAATCAGCTTTAAAGCGTAACTGGGTTAAAAAGGATTAGCTTCTCAACTTTTTTCATTATTCTACGCGTTCATTTTATTAGATTGCTTAAACTTTATTGATTTTTTTTATCAGAGTAAAATAATCTATCACGTACCCAGTGTTTTCATGTTTCATTTATTTAGCACCTAAACGCCCCCGTATCAATGCTTGGCAATTATGGCAACCCTATCTCTGCGCTGCTTGCCACAAATTTGTCACGACAAGAGTGCAAGCTTGCAGCAAGTTAACGTAAGCTTCGAGGTCAACATGGAACGAACTTGCAGCAAGCTTGCCACAAGCTTGCTGTTCAAACTCATTGCAAATTATAGCAAAAACATAGTACGAACATAACCCGGGATAGAACTCGCGACCTACCGCTTAGTAGCCAGACATCGATACCACTCCGCCAGCTAGACTACGAGAGGAGAAGATAGATTTCGCTGATACATTGTTCGATTCGATTCGTATACGATTTATTTTAAACTATTTTCTTGATTTCATTAATTTTTTGAGTTGAGAATATGATTTGAAGTCAAAGAGAGAGCGATTTTCGCTAATAACTACGTTTTGCTATTAGAATAAATTATGAAATTAAAGTTCAAATGTAATTACTTTAAAATGGCACAAAATGTCTAAGTTATTATTTTTCAACAAACACTGACTGTTTTTTAGGTCTAATTTTGTTTATAAATGTTAAAATTTCAACATTAAAAGAAAGGCGATGTAGTTTTCTTTAAAGTAAAAACTTGTCTTAAAAAGATGGAAAATGTTTCAAATTTTTTTTTTTTATAAAAAGTTAGTTTTTTTACAAATTATCATTGATTTATTGAATTAATAAAAAGAAGGACGGTCTAAGAGATGCTATTAAAAATCGGATGTCTTTTTTAAAACAGTGACAAAGATAATTATCTCTTTGTGCTGTCTTTGCATCAAGCTTGTTTTGCAGATTTGCATTGCAAAGGAGGTGGCGCTGTTCGTCATGGTGAACTTGCAATGCAAGGAAGGTGGCGCTAGTTTTCACGACGATTTTGCTACAAGTTCGCTTCAAATTTGACGCGTCAAATTTGCTATGACAAGCTAATATCAAGTCAAAATCAAACTTGCTGCAAACTTACATGCTATCTAGGAAATAGCCTCGCGTCAAACACCGAGCGCCAAATACGTGCGGTCCCGAGTTCGCGGACAGACAGACTTCCCGAGGACGGATTTTGTCCATAATTTGAAAGAATCCTATAAATTATGTGTCAAGTTCACATACCAAATTTCAACCCTGTACCTCTAATAGTTTTCGAGTTATCGTGTTCACAGACATACAGACACACAGATCGACTTAATTCCAAAATTGTGTTTTTAGGACTCAGGGAGATCTAAAACGTGGAGATTCGTCAAAATCTCGAGTTCGAATTTTTTGACGATTATAATACTTTCTCTTTGTATACTTCGTATACGAGAAAGTAAAAATGAGGTAATTGCATACTTGCTGTAATTTTTTAATATGACATGGAAGTTCGACCTTCGTCCAGAAGATCGCAGGATTAGTGTATGTCACTACCTCTGAATTTTTCGGTTTTTCAAAGCCTTCTGTCACCGATCATGTACTATGATTAATTTAATTAGACATTTAAAATTCGCAATACTACTGAATAAGCTTGACAAAATTGTCTAATTTCGGAACGGATTTCTTCACCTATATTTTGTTGCGTTCAAACCTGTATTTTAAACCAGTGTCAAACAAAATTAAGAAAATTTCAATTTCTCGACAATTCTTTCACATTTTTTAGTAGATGCGTGAACTGCGACGACAAATTTCAGCCTGTTTATATTAGTGGCGAATTCTTCATCAGAGTTAGTCTCTTTTTTAAAAATTTACATCCCGTTTAAAAGCAACAAGAATGCAATTTTGGGGCGGAACTCGTAATGCGGTCAGGTGGAAGAAGACGACATGTGAGCCGGCACCCTCCCCTCCACTTTTCCGCACAGCTCCAGCAGGAGGGCGTTCAACCCATTACGTTTGTTTTAACGTGCAACTAATGCACATATACGAAGAATCTTCAATAGAATCGGGTATTGAGCCTGGAACCCACCCGGCCACGAGGTAGGGACGTTACCACTTGGCTCTTTGGAAAATTTCTTCATATCATGGAAAATTCTTTCATATTATTCTTTAGAAGAGTAAGTTCCAGCGACAAATTTCAGTTAGTAATCTATCTTCATGCTGTGTTTTAATATTACAAAAAAATTTCATTATTTTCTTTTAAAATTGACTTAAATAGCTTTATAAAGGTGAAAGAAATATGCAACTCGAAAGATTAACGAAGTCTTAAAAGAAATAAATAATTATTTGTCAGAAACAAAAAAAATAAAAAACAATTTGTTGCAAACGTATTTTGGTTTATTACAAAAATTTGAAAACTTCTTGCATTTGGTGCTGATACATTGATGCAGTTTTTGAAAGTAAATGTCCAGTTAATGAATATAAAGAAACAATTAAAACGAGACATTCAATGACTTCATTCTCAATAAAATTTTCAAGCATCAAATTCTTAAGATAGTGATTCTTAAGATGAAATGTTCACGAAACATTACACGTTAAGTTGTGAGAATTTTTGTCAGTTTCAAACATCTAAAAGTTTTTTGTTTTTCTTGCAATTGTAATAAATAATTAGGTTGCCAATAAATGGATTGTTTGTTGTGCTTTTCAAAATTTAATATTTTTAACACATTCGTCGCTATGAGAGAATTAGATGCAAGCTCTAAGAAGGAAAAAAAGTATCCGTGCTCGATCAAGAAAATTTATAAATCAAAAAGAAAGAGGTGAACGTATTCAGCGGACATCAATATTAACGTGTTTAACTTAATAAATTTGTTATGCAAGTCAAATTCTAGTGCGCAACGAAGATTCCTAGAGAAGGAGATATCTCGAACGTATTGATGAATGTGTTAAGTCTTTTTTAGGTAAATGATGAAAAGAATCCCAAAAGCTCTATTCAAATATTGGATTAATCACATAGAAAAATAAGATTAGTTGAAACCTAACAAACTTTTTTGTTTCAGATAAAACAAACAGACAAAAACTTATTGAATGTATCAACGAATTGAAACCAGAGGTAATTACTTTTGATTACCATTCAAAATTCTAATTCACAGTTCTCAGCTTCTTGAACTATTAACTTTATAGCAGACTTTTTGCGAATAAAGGAACTAAGTGTAATTTTCCAGCACTGTTAAAAACTTTTACTGTTATTTTTTTGGATAATAACAACTGAAACTGACTATAACATAAGAATGTTTGTTTAAAGAAACCTTTTCATGGCAAATTTACGACTTTACAACAGCCACAGAGAGAAAGACGGACATAAAATTATAAACGGATATTTTTTCCAGTCGCAGGGAAAACTTGTAGCAGGTGTGATACTCTCCGCAGGATGCATGTGGGGCTAGGTCTTCACAATGTGTTTCGTCCCGTTTATGGGTTTTACTACAAATGACTGGTTTATTGCTTCTACGACACAAATCGCAAGTGTGCACCGGGCCTAAAGCCTCTAACAGACGGGCAGCGTTGCGTGCACGCTTTCTGTCTACCAAAGGTAAGGTCATCAGCCAAAAGTTTCTCGTGTCTTCACTGTTCAGACAGTCTACCGGTTATGGTGGTTTGTACTCAATCTGCTTTAAAATGTTCATGATAGTGGCGGAAAACTACCAGAAGCGAAAATTCAAACCACTCGGGTGTGACTTTGACGGCGTCGAAGTTCGCCTTCCACGGAGACCTGAAATCCTGTCTGACCTGTTCTCTCAAAGCGTCACACGTGCTACAAACTTTTGGCGAGCGTCGTAGACTTTCTGTAGTTAGAAACCGCATACACAATGCTGCCCGTCTGATATAGCATTTAAGAGGAGAAAGCTCTTTTATGTTATCTCTCCAGGAACCTTTCAGAACGACCAATTTTCTTTGTCACGGAGGATGGCCACTGTAGAGAGGTTTCACTATACTTATAAAGAGGATGAATCTCTTTCTTGCTATTCATTCGGGAACACTTTTAGAGTGGCCAGTTTTCTCTGGAACGGAAGGCAGTCGCTGTAGATAGATTTCTCTGTGTCTATAAAGAGGAAAAAGGGTTTTCTTGTTATCCCTTCATGGACCCGTTTTCATAAGGTTGTTTTGAAAATCAACTTACCCCTATTCTAATGAAACAAAATGACATTTTTACTCATTATTTATTTCAGGAAGTCAAATTAGTCTACCAGTCCGTGGAGGATTATTACAAATGGAAAAACAATAACCTTTACGATGTAGTGAAGGAATACTGCACAATTGATGATGCCGAAAAGGTTAGTTATCTTAATTCATGGTCAAAAATATTCCTCCTAAAATTATACAATAGATATTAATAATATATACAAAAATAAGCAAACAGACAAAAAAATATTCAACAGAAGGATAAAAAAAATCAAAAAAAGTATACTTGAAACATAATGGAAAACTTATTCAAATAAAGGATACAAGAAGAAACATTTTCACATTTGTAAAGATAAATTCTAAGTATAAAGCATAAAAACAATAACCTTCGCCAACCCTGTGAATGCTTCATTGCAGCAGTGCAATCGCGCAGTGAGAAATATTAACAAAAGAAAACACAGAACTGTATTTTAGAAGCAAGAAAATTAATATAAAGAAGCTAATAAAAACAGAACACTAATGTCCAGGATGCGACATCAGCAGAGAAATACAGGAGTAGGAAATAATAATTTTCGGTGTGTTTTACACAATCTTTTTGCACGAATGCCGAGAAAGATTGCTTTTCTGGAACACAGAAATGTCAGCGGAAAAAAAATAAATTGATGTGTATTGAATGATAACGCAAGTATAGACAATCATAGAACAAATAATCCAAATGTAAAAAGGCAAAGGAGTAAACATTGATTGAAAACAAAAAAGAAGGGAAAAAATGACGGAGGATGTCTTTTCAAACAGCCGCTGATGTTAAAGATTAGGTTTACTCGCGTGACTCTTTTGTTTCTCGAAGTTTAACGTAATTTCTTAAGTTTAAGTAAGATTTTGTAACTTCTGTTGTTACCCTTTACCTCTAAAATAAGACATTAGTTTTGTTTTCAACATATGTAACTACCGAGATATAGAGGATCTCCCATACCAAGATTTATGGCGTTTTGGAGTGTGGATCAAATTCCTTCCGGAGACCCTAAAGGGAGGAATGTAGTCCTACGTTAAAAGATAAATTTATATTACCCACCCAATAATGAGACTGTATAATCCACATACAATCGTGGGGCGTGAATACACGTGGCACTATCAAATTCAGTGACATGTTTACACTTGTAAGACGCTCAATAGTTTGCCATTATTGAAAATTTTAACCCGGTCTCGCACCTTAATAGTTGACTGCCACACGTATAAATGCTTTAATGCATTTGATAGTCCCACGTGTATGCGTGCCATGTGCATCTATGTCCCACGCTTGTATGAGGATTATGTATTGGAATGCCTCACATCTTGATGAACGGTAAGCCATGATAGCAGTAAAAATTGATAAAATTAACGAAAATTAAATTAAAATTAA